>CM042009.1:147033382-147315882 GCA_023525715.1 Cichorium intybus | reverse complement strand
AACCATTGAAAGTTTGTTTTAAAAAAAAACATTGTAAGTTTGTTTCGTTTAAAAAAAAACACTATAAGTTTTTTTTCAATAATGAGCTACAAAAACCATTTGAACGAATAATTTTTCTGGATATGAAGTGGTTTTGTTTGGTAAAAAATTCAAAGTTTGAATGGTTTAATGATCAAAATTAATTGTTTGAGTGGTTAAACTGCAAAAAATCAAATAGTAATAGTTTTTTGTAGAATCCAAAGTTTCATGTAGTGATTTTTTTTGAAAAATTAAGCAAACTCTTAGTGGTTAAACTAGACAAAAAAAAATTGGTGGTTAAACCGAAAAAAAACTATAATAATTTTTATGAAATTAACATTGTATATAAACATACATACATATATACATATATACTTACGTACACACACCAATGATTATAATATATCTATATATACAGATTGTTAAATATAGAATTACTCATCAGAATGGCCAATTGAGATTTGTAAGACCTATGAGAATACATGTCACGGAGTGACCGTGATGGCCACGGTGGCAGCCCATCATGGCATGCACACCGCCCCGGGTGCTCCGTGAAGGGGCTACCGTGATGGAATGTGATGGCTATCACTTGGGACCACGACCAATAGGGTTTTTTTAATTATCACTCAACCAATTAGAAGCTACTATTTTTATTCTTATGGAATTATTTTTATTTGAAAAAGATGATGTGGTATGATGAGTATTTCTAATGTGGTGTGATGATAATGTGATGGTGTGTGATAGGGAAAAAAATGATGTGACAATGACGTGACACCCATCACATGTGATAGTGTGATGGGTATTGCAAGTGGTCTAAGGACTAAAGTGATCACCATTCTTATTTACTTTGAGTCTGGCATCGTCTGCTTTTGTGTAATACTCATAAAATAAAATCGTTAAGAATATATTCATACTCTCAATCTTCATGCGCTTTAAGAAAAAAGCATTTAACTAGATGGATGAAATCAATTAATGTAAATGGGAAAACTTATTCAAACTCGACAAAAAATATAATTACATCGCCTGGTTGTTCTTTCGAGTTATCAGGCTCAGGAGTGCCCTTTCTCCTGCTCTCATTTTTTGTCTGTCATCTCAGCATCCAGTTAGCAACTCTCTCTCATCCCCTCACCCCTGGAAATGGTCATCCCTCACTACATCTCAATTTATCTCACTTTTTAATTTAAAAACTAAATTAAAATTAAAATCAAAACACAACAAATAATTTCATAAATAAAACATTTCATTAAAATAGATAAATTAAAACTAAAATTAAAAACTAAAAATTACGTTAAACTAAAATTTAAAAAACTAAACATTACGTTAAACTAAAAATAAAAAACTAAAACATACGTTAAAACTAAAATTAAAAAAACTAAAACTACATCCCGTATTTTTTGACAATGTTGTTTTTGAGTTTCAACGCCAACTCGAGTGCCGTGGCGGTGAGATGCTCGGTCGCTTGCATCAACACTAGCATGTCGAGCGCCCGATTTTTGTTCTCGCGAGAACTTTTTCTTGCCAACCTTTCCTCTTCGGTAGATTTGACGTGAGATGAAATGGTCGTCAAAAGTTGATCGAATTTTTTGTTAATATCATCCATTCGGCCGTCGTTGACAGAACTCGAAGATGCAGCAGCCTTTTCTTTCGCCTTCACCCGATTACGGCCCATCGGCCTTTCAAAGTCGTCGGGAATTTCGTTGACGTCGGCCCCGATATGTGCATCCAAATACGTCGTGTATTGTGTTTCGGATGTTTTGGAACGTTTCGACGCATGTGTCGGTGCCAGATCCGCGCCGACCCCCTTCCACCTCGGATATTGGCGGACCACCTCCCAAAAGACCATATGTCGAAACGGTTTACCCTTTTTGTCATTTTGGTAAACCACAAGTGCTTTTTTGAGGATATATTGGTCGCTCTCGCCGGATTCTCATTGTCCTATAAAGTTAACGAACAAGTCGTTAAATTTAGTCGCGTACCCGTTAACGACTCGAAATTTAGTCGTCGACGTATCCTTTGAACGATAAAATTCGCGCTCCAAATTTTTGTGAAATACTACGCGTATGGACTCCCAAAAATGTGCTTTCGATTAAGCGTTTCCGGCCTCACAATCCTCGAAAACGGTAACCCACGCACGGGCTAGCATCACTTCTTCTTCTTGGGTCCACGCTTGAGCGGGACCGGGACCGGTGGGTTTATTTCAGCTTCTTCGTTGTAGGGGAATTTCTTCGAGCTCAAATTCTTCTACTTCTTCCGGTTGCGTCTCCGGCACCACCTCGTCGCTCAAATCAGACGCATCGACATGTTACGGTTGTGGCTCCGTAAAAGCGGTATTAGGTGCATCGAAAAATAGGCTGAACGACGATGCCGGATATTGGAATTGTGGAGGCATCAGTCGATATTGAAATTGTGGTGGGTGAAAAAACGGCCGCTCCATTTGCGGAATGTACGGAGCAGGTTCCGGTGTCATTTGCGGGAAAATATTTTTCGCGGCTTTTGATTTTTGTTGGGATGATTTCTTGGAAGCCATTGGAATTTCGGAGAGTAAAGTATGAATGGTGTGTATAAGATGTAAAGTGTGTGAATATTTAAATGTGTTGCACACACACACACACACACACACACACACACACACACACACACACACACACACACACACACATATATATATATATATATATATATATATATATATATATATATATATATATATATATATATATATATATATATATATATAGAGAGAGAGAGAGAGAGAGAGAGGTAGGTTCAATAGAGTCCCTTTAAAAGGTAGAGAACTGGAGGCCAAATCTTAGCCATCTATTATTCTAGATCTAGGGCTCTGATTAATTGCAAAAATTATAATTATTAATATATTTAAATTCAAATAACTTAAATTAAATATAACAAGGGTATTTTGGTAAGAAAATATTAACCTATTTTTATAAACTCCTATTTTTTTCTCTAACCTCTCTTCTCTCTCTTATGCTCTCTGTCTCTCTTTATTAGGGTATGGCCGTATCCCACAGCCAGAAAGAATGAACGAGTTTGGGAAGGTCGGATTTGGCTTTGTGGTTTGCGATTTCTGGCTGAGAGACGACGGGGTCGACCAGGAAAGAAGAGGCAGCAGCCTCCTCGCTGTTGCGTATTCCGATTCGACAAAGGGCCACCATCGGTGATAGTGGTGGACTCCGGTGACGGCAGGAGGACTTGTTCCGGCCCTCTCAATCTCGCATCCATCAGCGATTACAGTCCATCTCTCCGTCTCATGTCTACACATTTATCGATCTGTGCAATCTCGTATTTGACTATCCAAAGAGAAGAGCATCGGTCATTGAGTAGTCCTTTGCTTTATCGTCGCATGGTGAAAATCCGAAAAAAATACGCTTGAAAACAGAAACTGTAAGTCGAACGAGGTAATTTCAATTTATTAATTTTTTAGAATGTTTGAGATTTTGATAAAACTGAGTAGCACTCTCGTGATTTCAATGTAGTAGTTTTCTAGAATTTTTGTAATTTCAATCACCTGTAAGTTTATGGACTCGCGAATTAATCATCCAACGAAGAAATTTTATTATTTTAATTAAAACATGTTGAAACATGAATTGTGGTGGAAATTTCGTGCTTTATTATTTAACGAGAATAAAAATTTATAATACATAGTTTCATGTGTGGTGTTACCAAAAGTGGGTGGTAGGGAAAGGATGGTTAACAGTAATACATAGTGTTTATTCTTTTGTGTCTCTTAAAATTCAAAATTGATGAATATACTTCATTTAATAGTATATAATTAAGGCAAAATTACACTATAGCTCATCGAACTTTCAGCTTCTGGTTTAAAAGGTCCCTAAAGTATTTTTTTGGCTTTCTAGGGGTACCAAGTTGAGACTGACCTTTTTCTTTAGTCCCTTCACCCAATTTCGCCGGTTATAGTGTCATGCTGGCAGATGCCTTCCTACGTGGCATATGGCGTGGCCTGTGACAACATCAGTGACATGGCAGGAACTGTAGACTAGGCAAAGAGACATCATCCCCCGACCTCGTCTTCTCCGGTTCAACCTACAATCGTCCCCACCGGATTTGTAGGGTAAACATATTGAGGTTAAGAGAGCCTGTGCAATGGATTAATCTTCTTCAATCATTAGCGTATGTCCTAAAGGTCCCTCACATTTGAGAATCATAGGTATTCATCAAGAAAAAGAGGTGTTGGAATAAATTGCTCTTCGATTAAATGAAGAAGCTGAAAAACTAGACATTCCGTTTCAATTTAATCCAATGGTGACCCGATTGGATAATCTTGGACTCAAACAATTCATATGCCATCAAACAATTCATAGCCCATCAAATTTAATCCAATGGTGTCCTGCATTCTCTTAGCAATTGGATAATCTTGAACTGATCCAACAATCGATTTATCTACGATTCGATAAGAACACAGATGAAATCGCCATCAAAAGAGGTTCGTTGAAAAAATGAAATAGATAATAGATTACCTGGTAAAATTGGTGTTTCCGACAGTCACTGCATAATCCAAATTCGTCACATGCTCCATGTGAATCATTTGAAGAAATTATCCTTTCTGTTCCCGGCGCCATTCGACATTTGATCGATCAGAACTACAGTGTGTAATTAGCGACTGGAGATTTCTCGACAAAGAAACTACGAAAATCCGACAGTGTGATCGGTAATCTCGCCTGCGTTGGTGATGAGATCCAATGGCCCTTGGTGAGATACGAGATCAAGATCGAGAGAGAAGGAAAGAGAGAGAGAGGCAGTCCGACAGTGTGTGAGGGTCGATGAGGCGGCCGAATAAGACGAGTTGCCCTACCTTAGTGTCGTCCCATTCCCCTACATGACATATTAAAGACTTGGCACATATTTTAGATGACATGGCAGTTACTAGGCAAAGGTTTACCGGATTAACCCTTCACATTTCTAATAATGGTTTTTTTAACACATAAAATATACTTTATGCCCTTAGAAGGTCAAAAAAAACTTGAGGGACCTTTTAAACCAGAAGCTGAAAGTTCGATGAGTTACAGTATAATTTTGCCTATAATTAACGTTTAAAGAATAACCACTAGCGACTATAATGAGGGTTTCGGAATAAGAAGTTTTGCATTAATACGTTTGCTTATATAGTCCTTTGAGCAAAACAATTGTTATTTTGCATTCAATTATTTGAATTATAGTAACATGTTTCTTTAAGGGTAAATTTCAAAAAAGACACTAACTTTTCAAAAAAGTATGATTTTGACACTGTGTTATTTTTTTTTCAATTAAGTCACTAACTTTTTAATTTTTCTCAATTAAGTCACTATGTTTTCAATTTGGTTTCAATTTTGACCACTTGACCGGTCAACCCGGTTGTCAGCTGACGTGGCATGGTGACGTGTCAGGCTTGATTACGTGGCGCTGACATGGCATGTTGACGTGGCACCAAGGTGTCAAAATTGAAACAAAATTAAAAACATAGTGACTTAATTGAAAAATTTTAAAAACTTAGTTACTTAATTGAAAAAACAATAACAGGGTGTCAAAATCGAAACTTTCTAAAAACTTAGTGTCTTTTTTGAAATTAACAAATAATGTATTAATTAGACTTATATAATCAAAATTGGTTCGATTCCAACGATTTTTTTGCTCACTTAAGATGAGCTTGGTTAAGGAACCAAATAATTGAAACCGATAATTGATTTTTAAAAACCACGAACCAAACCGTCACGCATAATTTGTTTTGGTTCCGTAGGAACGAAAAATAAACCGTTACATTTATTACTAAAATAATCGAAAATAAACTTTGCATTTACTTTTAGAAGCTAGAAAATGATTACTAACTTAATATTATTGACAAGATAACTGAAAATTATGTTTTTGAAGAACCGAGAACCAAACCTTATATATAATTGGTTCCGATTTTGTTCGGTTCTAACGAGTTTTTGCTTACTTAAAATGAGCTTGATTAAGGAACCAAAATATCCGAAACCGATAATGAATTTAAAAAAAAAACAAGAACCAAACCGTTACACATAATTGGTTATGGTTCCGTTAGAACAAAAAATAAATCGTTACAGTTATTACTAATATAATCGAAAATAAATCGCTATATTTGGTTATTATAAATATTCAAACGATAACATATAGCTCACCATTTCGATAAAACAAATTTATTCTTATTTTATTTAATTTTCTATTTCTTATCAATTAAATATTTTAAAACGTTTATAATTATTTTTTGGACAAATTTAAAAAAAGACACTAAGTTTTTAGAATGTTTCGATTTTGACACTCTGTTATTGTTTTTTTCAATTAAGTCACTAAGTTTTTAAAAATTTTCAATTAAGTCACTATGTTTTCAATTTTGACACCTTGGTGCCATGTCAGCATGCCATGTCAGCACCACTTCATCAAGACTGACACGTCACCATGCCATGTCAGCTGACAACTGGGTTGACCGGTCAAGTGGTCAAAATTGAAACTAAATTGAAAACATAGTGACTTAATTGAGAAAAATTAAAAAATTAGTGACTTAATTGAAAAAAAAATAACATAATGTCAAAATCGGACTTTTTTGAAAAATTAATGTCCTTTTTGAAATTTACCCTTTCTTTAAAATATCATAGATATATTGTTTGAAATCATGACGTTTTGTTATTATCTATTAGTACACCTATTATGGTTTTATCTTTTATGGATAAATATTATAATATGAGATCTAAACTTATCATTATTATATTATTATATTTATCAAGTTTTTTGTTATATTTGACATATTACTTAAAAATTGGCTGTTATTTGACAAAAAATAATATTTGATAAATCCAGTTGATAAATTAGTTTTAGATATGTAAAGATATATAACATAAAATAACATTTAGAATAATGATTTAATGTTATGAATCAAATACATAATATATTTAATTAAATTTAAATAACTAATATCTAATTATTTGTATGTAAATAAAATTTCTTACATCTTATATTATATTCATAATATTATTACAAATTTCTTCAGCCTCTATCATATGTGCATTAATTGTGTTCAAACAATATTTTCAAACAATCAAATTTATAGAATTTCAAAAATCGTGGCCAAAACAAAAAAACAAAAAAGGCTAAAAATTTCAACCAATGTATATATTTTAATGATCGGAGTCCATTCAACGCATGCACCATTTTGCAAGTTTAGAAGAATAAACTCCAAGTAATAGAACACCAAAAATGAAACATTACCCGACAACATTGAGAATAAAAGACTAAAACATTTTTAAGTTTGATTTATTTAAGATAGTCACGTAAACAAATACAAATACAATTGCAAGTCATTGTGCTAATTTTATGTAGCCGTGGGATAAAATTTGGAAATTTAAAAATTCATAAATCCATTTAAACGATATTTTAAGTAACTTTAAAAAAATTAGTTTATTAATTATTTTTTAATCAGTCAAACACGACAATATAAAAAGACTTACAAAATAAATTAGTTTATAAGTTAACGGTGATCTATGAAACTCTATTGAAAAAATACATATGTAGATGACATGAAACTGACACAAATATATCTCTTCAATAAAAGTTCATTTAGCACCACTCTAAACTAAGTGCAACATGTCATGCATAATTTTAACAAATTAAAAAACACAACAACCAAACACACATTATGTATTCGATATAATTTTTTTTTTTATAACTTACCCACATTGGTTTGGTTTCAATCTACCAACCAAAGTTGTCTACACTATGTATGAGTATGCCATCTCTTTGTTAGCCAACACCTATATAAATTAATCATCAGCCCCCTTTAATTTAGGGACAAATAATCAAATAAATATATTTCGTAACATATTAAATCAAACATAATAATATTCATGTAGTGTTTCTTACCTTATATGCGCCTAAAATATACAAGACACGGAGATTTAAGGCATTACTTGTTTAGCTGTTTTTGGTACTCAACTATGACGATTAGCTCTAAGTCAAATCACATAAAAATCGTCACTTCACAATGTAGCATAGACCTATTATTTTTCTTGCTTCCCCTCGCAATATGGTTTTATTATTTTAGGTTGTATTTATTTACATTGTTTTTTTTTTATTTTCAAACTTAATTTATTTTATGGTTTTATCTTTGTTTGTCTTCTCACAAGGTAAACAAGGGTACAACCAGTGACTCAGACCAAAAGTTCAGGGATAACATAATTTTAGTTTTGACATTTAAGTTTGGACAAATAATAAGATAAAATGATTATTTCTTCAATTAATTTTTAGTTTTGACATTTAACTTTGGACAAATAATTTTAGGATAACCCAATTATTTTTCAGTGGTTGCACAAATATATAAAAAAATAAAATTTGAAGTTTTTGCTACTACTCGGAAAAATTTGAGAGGTAGCTCGTGCTATCCCAGACTACCACTAATGTCCGCCACTGGCCACAACTATATCTTTGTCTCTTCTAACTCAAGCCCCACAAAATGAAAACAAATGGCCAAAACAAACAAGATAATAACATTTCAATCTATTGACACACCTAGACACGGATGAATAACACCGAATGACTATGCTTCTAATGAGACTCATATTAATTTATCAAACAACAAACAAAACTTATTAGTAAAATCTTGAGTCATTGTTTCAACCTAGCTCATTACCCTAAATCCTAGTGCAATTTGTATATGAAACAAGATATGCAAAAGAATAAACAAATTTAAAGGGTGAGCATGCATTTATTGTTGACCTAAAAGGGTGCAAAGTGTTAGAAAAATATGTTTATACATTTCATTTTCACACAACCAAACTCTCAATTTATGTGTGATTGTAGGCCTCGTTCAACTCTTAAAAGTTGTATTCCCAATCATCATCTCAAATTAACCATCCGGCATCCGCACAAGTTGCCATTTATAGCTGGATGGATCAATATTATGGACCACTCTCTTTACATTTCGCGTGATATACACTCGCGCTGTCAACCAAATATGCCATTGGTTTTTACGATTTGTGTGGTGCAGAGGCTGTTCGACGTGGACGGGCGCGTGATGATTGCTTTCCACTGGTTTTGTCTTCTATTTTAAGATTAAAAGTGTCATTCCAAAGCCTTTTTGTCCACTTGCTAATTGTGAATTGTGATGTACTTGTAATTTTAGCAAAATAATGGAAAATTTAATTTAGGTAACGATAGTTTATAACTCTAATTATTTTTTTATATAAATAATGTGTTTCCTAATTAACATTGAATGGAAATATTATAACTGTGAATTTCATATATACCTTAAATGATTAATAAAATATTATATTTGTCCGATCAAATTTCTAAATATCATATATATATATATATATATATATTTTTTTTTTTTTTTTTTTTTTGATAACCGAGGAAGCCACCCGACCCGTCCTTTGGACGACCCGACTGACCCAACCTCGGGGCAACATGAACACCCAGTAAACTCATGTGCCAGGCAACCCACCCTTTGGGTGTACTGGTGGCCATCCCTAATTGAAGCTGGTGAGAGTCGAACCCTGACCTCTCCTATGGAAAGGTGGGAAAGCTACCACTCAGCCATCAGGTGATGGTTTATATATATATATATATATATATATATATATATATATATATATATATATATATATATATATATATATATATATATATATATATTCTTTATAAGATTCTAAAATATTATATTTGTTCAAATTCTTCTTTTAAACATTTAATAATCATTTCAAATTATTAGTTTTACCAATTGACTATTACACCCCTTGTTGTAAAGCTAAAATTAAAATATCATTTGTACCATCATAAGTTTCATATTTACATAAGTATTTAACAACTCTTTTTTATCCAATTCATTTTAATCTAACATTTTACCTCTAGTTCATTAAAATTAAAAGAAAATTATGAGATAACAAATCTATGTCAAACTAGGCTCAAGCGGTGGCGGCACTGCAACAAGGGGTTGAGCCGGCGGTGGGCACTTCCCTCTTCAAACCTCGTGTCTTCCATTGGTTGCAAGTGTGATGAGCCGTCTGTACTAACCCACAAATGTGATCTCTGCGTCAAAATACATATTTTTTTAATAATCATTATATTGGGTATGTTGAATTTGACTTTTGAATCTTATGTGTGTCCCGATAATTATTGCTAATTTACCAATGCAAGCTGTGGAGACATAAACCATACACATGGTTTTTTACAAGTAATAGAGCGAAAACTTCTAACTAAAACTAAAACCAAACGAGATAATCTTTTGTGAGCATTAAATTACAGAGCAACAAAGTGATAATCTTTTGTGAGCATTAATCTAAGTTGCTTCAGTTGGTGGAGTACCATTGCATGCCGTGGATGATAAAGTTGATCCTAGGTTTTCCCTCATCGTTTTATTTTTAGTATGAAAACTAAAACCAACGAGATGGGATGGAGCGCGTTGGAATGAAGGAGGACCTGTAACCGGTAGACAGAAGAAATCTCTAATGAAAGCTACTACCGACTATGCCGGCAGCGGAGGCGACTATTGCAACGGCGACGACTATGACAACTGTGGCAACTATGGTGGTGGTGACGATAATGACAGAGTTGCCTTCTCATGTCATTTATGTTTCCGGTCACGATCTATCTATTCCAAGAGAAGTGGGGTAATATAGGTATTCCAAATTTTTTATAATTATTATAATCTTAAATTACAATAAATGTTTATAAAAATGTTTAAAAATATTTAAAAAAATATGATTTTGGCAAATATGACATTTTAGAAACTTATAAAGAGTATATATGATATTTAATAATTAGACTGATAAATATGATATTTTGATATTTAATTAGGGTATATAGGAAATTCTTCCATATTATAACTATAACAAGATAAATAATCCGAGTATCTTAATGACAACTGAATTTTGTTGCATATTTTGTTTATTACAAATTTTAAAAGTCTATCTTAAACGTTGTTTTTAAAAGTGTTGTTAAGATCGAGATTTTGATCGTAAGATCCTAAAGTCTTATAATGCTAAGTCTTTAGGGGATTAACTTCGTCGATCACAAAGGAAAACTATGGTTAGCCGTAATCCTGGGGTGTGGCCTATGATTATGCTCTAACGCCCAAATTAGAAGCTTTTAACTCTAGAGAGTGTTACGATAAAAAAGAGAGTTTGAGAGCTTTGTATGGCTTATTGATACCTTATTGTTAATTATCAAAGATCAAGTTCAAAGAGAATAGAGAGAAGAGAGGCTAGGGTTTGAGAGAGCTTTCATTGACTGTAAAATGTGAGTTCATAGCAAATGAACAAAGAGAGCTACACTTAAATACAAATGGGCCAAAGGGCTAAATTAAGACTAATGGGCTAAATAATGCCCAAACATAAAAATCCTTAATAGGCTAACATCCCCTCTCAAACTCACAATGCTATAGTTATAAGCATTGAGAGTTTGTCACACAAAAAACGAAATCGAGAACCAGACAATGCCTTCGTAAACATATCAGCAATCTGTAGGGTTGATGGAGCATGCGGCAAAGTGATGGTCCCAAGTTGAAGATGATGACGAGTGAAATGACAATCAATTTCTATATGTTTTGTCCGTTCATGAAAAACCGAATTCTTGGCAATCTGTATTGCACTGTTGTTGTCACAGTGCAAGGGAGTAGGATGAGAAGCGTCAACTCCCATATCAGCAAGAAGCCAACGTAGCCAAACAATCTCACAAGTGGTGACAGCCATAGCTCGATACTCAGCTTCAGTAGAGGACCGAGAGACAACATCTTGTTTCTTACTCTTCCATGAAATCAATGAGTCTCCAAGAAAGATGCAAAAACCAGTGGTGGATTTTCGATCATGAGGATCGCTATCCCAATCAGCATCGCTATATGCACACAAGTTGAGTGAGGACGTGGAAGGAAACACAAGGGTTTGGAATTGAGTGCCCCGAAGATATCTCAAGATACGAAGAACAGCTCCCCAATGAACAGTAGTAGGAGCGGTAACAAACTGGCTAACCACATGAACTGCATGAGATATGTCTGGTCGAGTAACAGTGAGATAAACCAGACTTCCCACAATAGTTCGATATAAGCTTGGATCTGACAAGGGGACACCGTCTGTTGGAGAATACCTGGCATTAGTCTCCAGGGGAGTATCAACTGTCCTGTTGTCAGAGAGTCGAGCACGTTCAAATAGGTCAGAAATATACTTTGTCTGAGATAAAAGATAACCTTTTGAAGATTGTGCAACTTCAATCCCTAAGAAATAACGTAGCAATCCCAAGTCTTTCATAGCAAAGCGGTAAGCCAAATCACGCTTCAAAGATTCTATACCATCATGATCATCACCAGTAATGATCATGTCATCAACATACAAGGATAGGAGGATCCGACCTGCATTCGTGCATCTAACGAATAATGCTGAATCATGATTACTAGGAGTAAAACCGAGAGAAGTAATTACAGTAGAGAATTTCTCAAACCAAGCACGAGGGGCTTGTTTGAGACCATACAAGGCTTTCCGAAGTCGACAAACTTCACCTGGTTGGTGAGCAATACCTGGAGGAGGAGACATGTAAACTTCCTCATGAAGTTCACCGTTCAAGAATGCATTCTTGACATCTATTTGGAAAATCTTCCATTGACGAATAGAAGAAACTGCGATCAGAGTGCGGACAGTAGTCATTTTTGCCACCGGGGCAAAAGTCTCCTCATAATCCATACCATATTGCTGCGAGTATCCTTTTGCAACCAGCCTTGCCTTATATCTTTCCATTGAGCCATCAGACTTGGTTTTGATCTTATATACCCAACGACAACCAATTGTATATTTTCCATGAGGAAGCTGTACAAGATCCCACGTATGAGTCTGATAAAGAGCTGTAAGCTCTTCCGCCATAGCATTCTGCCAACGAGGATCAGAAACAGCTTCTTTATACGAGTCTGGTTCAGAAAGCCGATGTATATTTGCAATAAAAGATGCAAATGTTGGCGAATAAGAAGAATATACAAAATCTGGCAGTTTAGTAGTCTTATGAGTACGTACAGGTCTCGATGGTGGTGAATGATTTTCTTGAGCGACAACAGGAATGGGAGCAGTTGCAGACGGAGCAGGAGGGTTGTCTGGAGCTATGGAAGCATCATCAACTGGGGCACTAGATGTAGTGTCATCACTATCAATGGTAAAAGGATCAATATTTTGAAGTTCTGACCGAGTCATGTTGTGAGACTGTACAGGGATAGCATAGTAAGGAATGTGCTCCAAAAAGGTAACATGTCGAGAGACATACAATTTCTGACTCGCCGGGTCATAACACCGATATCCTTTCTGACCAATACCATATCCCAAGAATACACAAAGGGCCGACTTTGGAGACAACTTGTTTCGTTCTACATGAGGTCGTAAGACAAAGCAGGTGCACCCAAATACCCGTAAAGATGAATAATCAGGTAATTGACCATACAACTTTTCATAAGGAGACATTCCGGAGTTGTGGCGAGTAGGGATGCGATTAATCACATACGCAGCAGTAAGGATAGCTTCTCCCCAAAAGACACTAGGAACATCAGAAGATAATAACAAAGACCGTGCGGTTTCTACAAGGTGTCGATGTTTCCGTTCTGCTATACCATTCTGTTGAGGAGTATCAGTACATGATGATTGGTGAACAGTCCCATCAGATGCTAGTAACTGAGTAAAATCATTAGAAGTATATTCCCCTCCTAAATCACACCGGAAGCATTTTATGAGAGCAGAGTGTTGGGTCTTCACAAGAGCTCTGAAATTGCTATAAATCACAAAGAAATCTGACCTGCGCTTCATAAGATAAACCCATGTATAACGAGTATAATCATCAATGAACGAAACATAATAAGGCGATCCTCCTTTGGAGGTTATTGGGGAAGGACCCCACACATCAGAATGCACAAGATCAAAAGGAGCAAACGAACGAGTGACACTATTATTAAAAGGTAAGGCAGAGAACTTTGCCAGTTTACAACCACAACAATCAGAAATGTCAACATTGTTCAAACGACCTAACACACCAGTAGAGGATAAAAACTGTAAACGTGAAGCTGAAACATGACCCAAACGAGAGTGCCAAAGATAAAAATTTGAAGACGAATGACTTAAACGAAAAGACGACAAATCAACACTAGAGGCCGCAATATCAGAAACTTGGAGCTGCTCCAAAACATAAAGCTCCCCAAGTTTACGGCCGATCCCAGTCACCCTCCGAGACTGTGGGTCCTGTACACAACAAAGAGAATCAGAAAAGAAGACCCAATAACCAGATTTACACAACTGACTGACCGAAACAAGATTCAAAGCAAGTGTGGGAATATAATAGACATTAGTGAGAGAGATATGGGGGTAACAACAGGACCAATACCCTCAACTGGCATAGGTGTAGCACTAGCTGACATAACAGAAACATGAGGACTAGCTGATAACGAAGAAAAGGATGACAAATGTGGTGACATATGATGAGATGCACCAGAATCCAATATCCATAAAGATGAAGGAATACCTGAAGGACTAGATGCTGATAGACCTGTGTGAGACATAGATGTTGACATGGCAGTAGGATTGGAAGCAATGAACTGGCGAAACTGCTCAAAAACCTGTGGATCCAAAGCTGATGGTGGTGTCATATTCAAATCGTTCTCTGTAGAAGGTACAGTAGCAGCAGCAGTGAACTGTGGAGGACGAAATGGTGGAAATGATGGACGTTGTTGAAACTGTCCAGAAGGCCTGTTGAACTGTGGAGGCTGAAACTGTCCAGATGGTCTTGTTTGGTTTTGATAATTTCCCTTCCCCAACAGCAATGGACATTGAGACTTCCAATGATTTTTCTTTTTACAAAATGCACACTCATCAAATGCAACTTTCGGCTTAACCTGTCCAGATGGTCTTGTTTGGTTTTGAACAGCAAAGACAGTAGGTGTGGCTACTGCCTTAGACCCTTTGTCAGATTGGGACTTGATACGGGTTTCCTCGGCAATCAACTCATGAACAACTGAATCCACTATGGGAAGAGGAGTACGATGAAGGATTGTCCCACGTAAGCCTTCAAAATCAGACCTTAATGCCATCAAAAACTGGACCAATCTCTGCTCTTCCCTTCTGGCAATGTAAGGCTTGAAAGCCTTTAGTTCTGCAGATTCAGTGAGAGCTAATTGATCCCACAAATCAGACATAGAAGCATAAAAATCCTGAACACTTAGACTGTTTTGTTGGAGGGCTCGGATATCAAATTCTAGCTGATACTGTTTTGCAAAATTAGATTGAGTATACAGCCTTTCCAAATGGTCCCAAACTTCTTTTGCTGTGTCATACTTTGCTAATTGGGTGCCAATTGACTGGATAACATAATTATTAATCCATGTAATAATTTTGGAATTATCAGTCTCCCAAGAGTCCAATAAAATAGCAAAATTTTCAGCTTTGTCATCTGTTGGTTTTCCCTTTAGACCTGTAACAATCCCCCACATAGCCTTGCCCCGTAAAAAATTCTTCATTACATAACTCCAATACGCATAGTTTTTACCATCTAGTTGTGAACTAATGGACTGAAGAGAGTCATCTCTTGGAGCCATAATGTCAATAAACAGTCAAGCAAATATACCAAATCGTCCTTATGCAGATGAACAAACAAGCCAATAATAGCAGCAACAATTAAAACCCTCAATATCAAAGAACCAACCCAGAATAGCAGCTTCTCAAGAAAACAGTAGCAACCCAGAATACTAAGCGAATCAGAAAACCAAATCGAGCAAACAAACTAACAGTAAAAATAACCTTCTTGAAATCGACCAAATCGACCAAATCGAGCCGAAAATACCAATCGGAACACATAAACGAAGCAGAAAATCATACCAAAAGTGCCGAAATCTCCGAAAACGTGAGTTCGATCCGCGCATCGTCGTGCCTGCTACAAAACCCCTTAACAATCTAGCTCTGATACCATGTTAATTATCAAAGATCAAGTTCAAAGAGAATAGAGAGAAGAGAGGCTAGGGTTTGAAAGAGCTTTCATTGACTGTAAAATGTGAGTTCATAGCAAATGAACAAAGAGAGCTACACTTAAATACAAATGGGCCAAAGGGCTAAATTAAGACTAATGGGCTAAATAATGCCCAAACATAAAAATCCTTAATAGGCTAACACTTATGTGGAGGGGTGTTAACAATGTTTTGTGGAGGAGACAATGTACGCCCATTGTATATATAAGCTTTTTATAGGTCATCGTAGGTGGCGCACGATCATTTGTTTAAAACAGGTCTTCTTATACCACAATGGTTGTTGGGTTGTGGTGGGATACTTTGGCACTTTCGTTGCATGCATTTCTTAATGTTTCTACATATTTGTTTGACCATTTAAAACAATTTATAAGAAAAGTTTTTTATAAGCGTATTAGAAACATAATGATAATTTCTAATTAAAAAAAAACAATACCTTTATCTTGATTTATCGTTCTTCTTCTTCCAAATTAAATTTGTTCATTATAAGAGCATACACATTCATTGTTTTGTTCATTAACTTCGACCAAGCTACAAACTTCGCTTTAAGACAGTTATAACGATTTTTCATTTGCCTTAGATTCGCTATAAAATCATGTTTTCTTTATAGCATTTTGACTCTATTATTGGTTTTTAAAATACGACATACCCGTTCGTTTATAGTAATTTTGTGTAAACAAGCTTCAAGAAACATTTTTTGCAATGCTTTCTTAATCTAAACTAATCACACATCTTTGTGCCATACCTAAGATCAGTTCAAGTTAACTTTCACTAATTAAACAAAAATCCATATGAAAAAAGTTGCATGAATTGCAAATGTGCCAATTTAAAAACCCCACAATAAACAAACAAACAGCTAAGCATATCTACCATTCAATGTGAAATAAAAATAGAATTAGAAACCTATTCCAACTACAAACAACACTAAAAAGTACTCGTAAAATGATCTAATAACATTTCTTAAATATTAAAGATAAATGATTAAGAAAATAGAATTAAAATGCACATGAAGATGATATTGTGTAATGTATAACAGAGGACTAAAAAAGTTACACTCTATAACAGAGGAATGATAAAGTTGCAATCTGCAAAGAGTGATAAATACGCAAGAAGATTCTATATGAAATGTATAATGTAGAATCCTAAATCCTCACAATGAAACATAGTCATTCAACAAAAGATGCTATTGTGTTGGAAAAGTCCCACTCTCATCATTACCCTAATAAAATGTCCAATATGCTCTTCAAGGAGAAAAAGAAAAACTGCATGTAGAGTGTAAAGAGTCATAGAGAGAAATAGACAAACCAATAATGACACTCTAGGGAAGTAAGTGGGTAGTGTTGATGGCTACATGGAAGGAAGAGGGTGACATGACGACTATAGGAAAGGAAGACGGTTGCGTAGTGGCTTCTATGACACCGAAGGCTGCTATAGGGATGCAATCTGTTAAGAAAAAAGAAAAAAAGGATGATGGTAGGTTAACAAGGGAAGCAATGTGTAGTTTACACAATAAAATCCTTAAAAGATTTTCCCATAGATGAATTGTTTAATACCCCATCTGATTCAATTAGGGGTAAAATTTATTTGACTAAACACTTTAAATGCTAACTAATTTAGAGGTTACCTCTTAACAAAACCATTAAGAGGGATACCAAAATCCCTTTGATCAGGAATATAAAGTTTCAAATCCTACATATGACGTATGACTTCTACAAGCTCGAATCCAGAGCTATCAAATGCATTTGTGGGATATTATGATCTAAAATACCTCCATAAACCAAATATGATTTATTGATCGAAATAATAACTAGCTAGATAAGATATCTCTTATCATAAAAAGCAAGTGAGAGTCATATAGATCTTGGAGAAATCCAAGGACCGCACTATATAACACCTTTTACAGTCCCTAGAAAATAATGTGTTAGTGACAACGCCTAGTGATATCAAGTATTTTAGGCGTTGTTGAGCCCTGTTCTTGATAAAATTATATCAGATATGCCTGGGTATTCTCACTTTTCGTGCCAGGACTTGTTTGGAGAAAAAGAATGGAAACAGGGACTAAAAGCGTGCAAAAGGAAGAAGTTTGGAAAAGAATGAAAAAATCAAGGAAACTCGTACACGCGCCGCGGGAATTAGCTACGCGCGACGCGGGCTTAAGGCGGTGGAACACATTCAAATACCGAAGAAACGGGAAAAGATAAGTACGCGCGCCGCGGATTCTTCATCTGCGCGGCGCGGCTGCGGGAAAATTGCAACTATAAATAGAGGCATTTCCAGCCGAAAACCCTGGCAAAGACCGGGTGTAAAATCGACCTTGGAGCTCTTTGACTCCAAGATTTCGTTTCAGCAACTTCTTAAGTGGTATTTTCATGTTTTGGATTTTATTTGTAATTAATAAGTTTGGATTAAGCTTGGTTTTGTATCTTTGGGAGTGACAACCATTGATATCAAGCTTTGGCTTCTGTTTTAGTCTCATTTTGTTACTGTTTTGATGTTTGGATTCGAGTTTGGTGAATGAAAATCATTTGGTTACATTTAATATTGGTATTTCGGTGTTTCTATGCTTGTGTTGGGTTTTGAATGTTTGAATTGTGTTTGGATATTGTTTGACCTTGTTGGAACTGTTTTCCCTTGCTGAAATCAGTAGCTAATTAGGTTAGTTTTTAGGCATTAAACCTTGGCTAGTAACTGTTCAGTAGAACTTTAGTTAGTGGCTAGTTTATGCTTTGCTTGGTTTTGCTTAGTTTGGATGCCTTTGATTGCTTCTGATTCAGAGATGTACTTCTGATTTTAGAAAGTGACTAGGTTCATTTGAGCTTAGCCTTGCTTAGCATGAATCTGTTTGATCATTGCCTTATGGTATTAGTGATTGGGAAGGTAGAAACTAGATCCTCCGACTGTAGCGTGACACTACTAGTTGGTAATCTGTCATTTAGTCTAACCACGAAGCTCCTGCGGATCGACCCTGACTACCACTGTACTAGTGTGTGTTAGGTTTTTCTTTATTTTTGACCGCACGACGACCTAGGCGTGTCAAATTTTGGCGCCGTTGCCGGGGAGCTGTGAGCTTAGATTAGGTGATTTGTAGGATTTAGTTTCTGATTTTGATGTTGATTTTAGTTTGCTGATTTTTGGTATGCGTACATCCTTATGATGGGTGATTACATGTACCCGGATCAGTATGATTATTATGAAAATCCGGCCAACACCTATTACGAGGATGATTGTTATAATGGATCATTCGATGACAATGGATGGCGGACCGAGGAGTCATCTCAGCCTGAGAATTCTGCAACTTGGGCCCAACTTTGGGTACTCATGTATAACAACTACCACGAGCAGAGGGACCAAGCTGAAGCTCTTGAAAAAGTGCAAGCTTCTTTAGATAGGTTAGAGGAAAATTGGAAATGTTCACCACTTACGCCAGAACCAGAGGCGAGTGATTTTTATACCAATAATAATGTGTGTGAACTTGCATCACCTGAATATGTGATGGAAGGGCATGTTGGAATACGATAACATAAAACAAACGCAGCGGAAACAGAAATCAAAATCGTATTCAACCAGGATCACAGAATCATGCACACTTTTGTAACTGTAAAATCAAGAGGGTTCAAGAAATACCTTTTAGATCTCTGATCTGATCTTGTTAGGATGACGAGAGCCTAAAGTAGAACTCCTCTAATGTAATCGCACCCAAGACAACGATCCAGCACCCGTTGATGTAGTATATACCTTTGCTTGAAGTTTTAGCACATAATACTTAGGGTTTTGAAAGAAATCGGCCGTATACCGAGGGGTGGGAGGAGAGTGACGAAAATTAGGGTTTTGGCAGCTTTTACAACTCAGATCTAGGGTTGTATTTATAGTACTCCTCATCCTTATCTCCTCCCTTGTGGATATTTCACTTTGGTCCTTTATCCTTATTAAGTTTCTAATTAATATACCTTTACTTTGATATATTAATAAACTTAACCCCTCAAGTTTATTTTCGATCTCTTTTAGCTAAATCGTCTCTTGCGTGTAACCCAAAAGGACCCTACTATTTATAGTAATATTACCAACTTGTTATAACGATGGGCATATAACCAACAGTCTCCCACTTGCACTTGTTATAACAACTGTATGGTCTAATATTCCCTAACCTAGTAAGGTGTATGTCATCCTAGACAAGTGCCGTGTTCATCTAATGAAACAGCCCTTAGACAAGTGATCAAAATATTCCTTTGTTCTACAAGATATCCTTATGAACGTCTGACATGGAATCATGTCAGTCTCAAACATTCAAAATTATGTTTCCCGATAGAGATTTGTGATGACCACAACAGACTGCACTATTGATTCTATATCAATTCAGTCTCGGTACGGCCGTACACTTGCTATCAGCACCAAATCATCGAGGGGCCCATGGATATCACTTCTCCTGTTAGGGCAGAAGGAACAAATAAACTTTAACTACACGGATCTCGCCTATTCATCATGTCATACCTGGACATTCCCTGTATGGCTGCCAGTTACGGACAACGTTGGAGAAAACCAAGGCACAACAGACTGCAGGACAAAGAATCAATGCATCTCCGCTTGAAGAATATAAGATATTACCATCTTAGAATTACTCGTGACAGATTCCATGAAGTAATCTCTAAGTGCAGGTTACTCCAATACTTAATCCCTATTAAGTACACATGAGAATTAGTGCATCTCCATGCTATGTCCATCTCTATGGACAATCTACCAATTCCTCATGTCAGTCTTGAATCAATACTTACTCCCAAAATATGACCGACTGTGGATAGTTTGAATAATAATTAAATTATTCAGGAAGTCAATAAAACACGCAAAATCGGAACACAATGATAAACTAATGAAATGACTACCTTTATGCATATATTATGTTCTCCACATAATAATCTTCATATCAGATAGAGTTTTTCATTGCTTAAGTTCCCAATACAAATCAAACTATACTAACCTCACTCAAAGTCAATTCATTTGCAAATCTAATGCATATGGGCTTAACATGAAAGATCCTGCTTAGTCCGAGACATTGACTTAGTGATCAGATCAGCTATCTTGCCTCATCCGATATAGCTCTATTAATTGAGATGTCTCTTTTGGTAAGAACCCGGATCCTGACTGCGTACAAGAACCGTTTCTATTAGTTTTGGAAGCTACTATCAGTGTGCTTCTTTACACTGAGTTCTCCCATACTATAATGGATCAAGAATATCTTAAACATTTAAGATACTTCGTGACTTCCATCCATTTGACTTTTGCCAGGATTAGCCTAATGTCAAATCATCATGCTCAAGGCATATGATACATTAGGCCTCGTACATTATGCGATTGATCCATATGCAAGTGCATACGAGACTCAACTTATCTCATCCAGGATCTTAATGGAACTAGGACTCCGAGTTTCACGCAGTCTTAAACCCTGATACAGAAACTTGAATCCCTTATAGGAGTCTTGTATCTCTAGATCCGACTGCTCATGTACTCTAGCTTATCCTTATGAAGCACTTAGGTCTATCTCCATAGATCATGATGCTTCATATGCAATAGGTCACTCCTATGTCATTTCTAGCACAGCAATTCTCATTTATTTATGATTTCTCGATATAGGGACGTTTACATGAGAACTTTGCTATCTGCATACAATATAGGTTGGACTTCAGTGCTCCCACTAGCACTGACATTTACATAGTTCACTTTTGTTTCCAAAATCCCTATGAAGCACTTAATTCTATCTCCATAGATCAAAATGCTTCATGCGCATTAAGTCTCTCCCATGTCATTTATAGCATAACAATTCTCATTTATTTCATATTTCTCGAGATAGGGACATTTACATGAGAACTTTGCTATCTGTGTACGACATAGGGTAGACTTCAATGCTCCCACTAGCTCTGACATATACACATGACTCATCTTTACTTCTCGAAAATCCAAACTCTTTGATTTTCTCATCGAAGTAGAGATTCCAGCTACGAGATGCTTGTTTGAGTCCATAAATCGACTTCACAAGTTTACACACTCTATTAGGATATTTGGACTGTACAAAACCCTCTAGTTGTGTCATATACACATCCTCTGAATGTTTTCCGTTAAGGAAAGCGGTTTTTACATCCATTTGCCATATTTCGTAGTCATAAAATGCTGCGATGACAAACTATATCCTAATAGATTTAATCATCACCACTGGTGAAAAAGTTTCCTCATAATCAATCCCTTGGGTTTGAGTATAACCCTTTGCCACCAGTCTGGCTTTGTATGTGTGTACATTTCCATCCACGTCTGTCTTCTTCTTGAAGACCCATTTACACCTAACTGTTTTAAGGCCAGATGTTTGATCAACCAGGTTCCAAACTTGGTTATCATACATGGATTTCATCTCGCTCTCCATTATCTCTTTCCTTAAGGCAACCCAAGGGGCCTGCCACGACTTCCGATAATTGGTAGGGTCACAATGATCCACCAGACATTCATCACCTTCGTCAACATGTAATTCATGAAAACCAGGTGTATGACGTCCTTTATCAGTTTCTTGAACAGGAGATGGAGTTATGTCAGATTCCTCAGCAAACTCTTACTGAGTCTCAACAGGTTTTACTACCTCTAGTTGAGTGCTAGTGCCAACATCAGGCTCTTTGATCCTTTGAGTCTCATCAAGATCAGTCAGGCTCCCACTGATTTCTTGAATACCAGCTTCCTATCATAGAAGACTGCCATTTATACAACATCATATTGTTGTCAAAATGTTTATTATATCCAAGTACTCTAATGGAATAACACTTCTGTTAATCGGCGTCCTCTGAGCTACATGGTAAACCGTAAGTCTCAATACCCCAAATTTCTAAATATGCCAGTGAAGAAACATCTACACTCCATATTTCTCAAAAAGTGTTTATAGAACCTTTTGTGGTTGTGCAAGGGTTAGGACTCTATTGTCTCTAAGGTTGAACCTCAGACATAGATTGGAAGCATAATACAATCCATCATAAGTCGAACCTTTATGTTCGATTATAACTCAGACACACCATACGATGCTCGTAGCGTTCTAAGTGGATTTGATTGTTGAAACAATTTTCACAGTCCATTAGATGATTGTATAATCTTTGACTAAGAAACTCTTTAATCGCACTTGGATTTAGAATTTCTCATCCTTTGCTCATTTGATTCAATACTCTGTTCTTGAAGTACTGATCACCATATAGGTTTCAAACTCAATAGAGTATTTTAGACGGTTTAGTGGAAAACTGAACGGTCCAAATACATTAGATGTACAAGGTCCAACAGATTCTCATCCTTTTCCCACAATAACTTGTGAGTAGTGCATAGTTATCTCTCTATGTAGACAAGAATAGCAGTTATCATAAGACTTTCAGTCAAATATTCTCCAGAATCCTATCCATTTGGAGTTATGGTAGCTTCTTTCAAGTTTACAAAACCAGACAATTCCACTCATACCATTAATCCAAACATTTGGATTCTCTTGAATCAATCTTTTCAAACTATTGTTGTGAACCAGTTCTCATAGATGTAATGACCATAACTTTGTTCCAAAATAACTTTTATTTAAAACAACCTTTATTTAAACCAAGTCAAAACCATCTGATGAAACAATGTTCACATCAACAATTTTCAAATTGCAAAACCATAAACTAAAACACTATAGAGAAGTTGGTTCCTAATCCTATGGATGAAAGCAAGCTGCTTGTAGTCCATGATTCGATCCAGCTCTCCATGGTTTGTACCTCTGCTTTATTCCAGTCTCTGCCCATTAAAATGGCAATACTGGTCATAAGCAAAGCACTTATGGAATTATAAATATACCTGAAGTGCCATACTCTTTGGCTTGCAACTACTTCTATTGCGTCAGATATCTTGAGTTCCATGTCCCACATCCTTTCAGTGGAAACAAAAATCTTCCTCAGGATTTCAGTATTGAGGTTTCTTTAGGAAAATCATTCCCTTGGTAGGGTTTGTCCTTTTCCTTTTGACACCTCCTTCAGGAACTGTGGTGTTGGATTCCCTAGCCATGTAAAGTTCTACTTTCCTTAACATGCTATGTAATCTCTCGAAGGGTCCTTTTAAATTCTATATAATGAAGTCCAGAATGAACTAATCATAAGAACTAGTCAGCGAGTTAAGGACAATGTCCGTGACTAACTCCCGACTTGTTGGAAATCCCAACCTCCACATTTGGTCAACATACCCTCTTATGCTAAAAACATGGGTATTGACTCTCCATCCTAGTAACAGCCTACATCCAAATAATGCTTTCATGACTTCGAATCGTTCCCATTTAACCTGATCTTGGATCATGTCCTTAAGCAAGTTAATCATGTCAAAGCACCAAGACCCCACAATCTTCTTTGAAGCTCGGGAATCATAGTGTCTAACATGAAACGAGCAACCTTATTCGAATCATTTAGATGTCTAAGATGATTGACCGTCTATTTCAGCACTAGTGGATCTGGCTGGATAATCCATAGGAACTTGTTCCTCAATCATATAAAATTTTCCCTCGACATTGAGTACTCTTCTCAAGTTCTGGAACCAACACGCATAATCTATGCCGTTGAACTTACTTTGATCGAGGAAGCCACACAGTAAAAAAAACTTGTAACTTTCAAACTTTCTTTAGTTGACATCTAAAATAGAGTTTTGTTTAGTTTGATTAACCCTTAATAAATTAATTACCCATAAAATTATTTTACTTAAGGCTAGAATCCATATTTCGCTTTTGGTGGTGAAGAGGTATGCCGTAGTCACCCAGAAGTTATTTAGGTAGGCAATACTCTTTTGCCAACTTCAATCTCTATGAAGCTTCTAGAACTCTCGGGATTCATTGAGTCTGATCAATGGCATGTTTAATCCCATCATGCTCATCCTCTCTCTCGTGACGGGTATGCCGCGGATCACGAGTTTGGATGGTAAAGCGACCACGAAGACCCACGTGACACCCAGCCCATGATTCATGAGTTATCGTGAGTATCACATCATTTTGGCCGAGTCCAATCCGACGCGTTGGCTATAGCACTTCCCACGCCGGAAGGGCCCGGTTAAATGTGTGGTTCTTTGTGGGTAGCATGAGATTCACATTTTCATAAAACGGGATTTCGTTTCGTTAAGTTAAAACATTTTAACTTTCTTTTTGGCAAAATGGTCTTCTAAACTTTTAAAATCCGTCTTACAATTGCCAATAATTTTTAAAACATGTCAACAACCTTTAACAATCTAGTTTTGCATATATCATTCTTGTTAAAATACTTTAACCTTTTAATTGGCAAAAGATGGTCAATTTAAACATTTAAAACCAGTTTGAAATGCCAATTTACTTTTTGAAAAATTCTATTAACTTTTAACAATTTTTACTTCTGTATTTTCAGTAATACTTTTATTTTGAAACATTGTCCAATCAAACCCTTTCGGTAACTCCACTCAATAAAATGCGACAGGCGGTGAGGGTGGTAAGCAGTGAATGCTGTTTAAAAACCGACCTCATTAAGAATCAAAAAGACCTCCTTAAACCTTCTACACATTTAGAGTAGGTGAGCCTAGTCACGGTCTGACCAATGTTTTATTTTAAGTTATACATATAGATACAATTCTAATATATATATATATATATATATATATATATATATATATATATATATATATATATATATATCATTTAAAATTTTAAGTATTCTTTGAAAATTATGTTTAACTATTAATTCTATTAAACACGCAAGGATGCAGTGTTAATAATTAATTTAAACAATCATCCATTAAATTTTGAAGCATTTTAAACTTTGTGTTTAGCTATTAATCCTATTGAGCATGCAAGCATTCTATGTCAATGATTAATCTAAACAATCATACAATACTAAAATCACAATTTTATAATAAGAAATCTGATTTCAGAAAATAAAACGTCACGACCGTCGCGACAAGGATCACGAGAAAACGCGACGCGGCAATCAACAGAAACCGATCATGACAAGAACGACGCGGCGCGGAACACTAGGAAACGCGACGCGGCAAAACCCTAATGATCGTAACTTTAGAAAAACCCGTGACGCGATATTTCAAGTACCGCGGCGCGGACGTCGATCAGATTCGATAAATCAGAAAAAACAATTTTTAACAATTTTAATCGAATCAAAACAGTACAAAATCATGATAAAGTGTCTCTGATACCACTGTTGGAATACGATAACATAAAACAAACGCAGCGGAAACAGAAATCAAAATCGTATTCAACCAGGATCACAGAATCATGCACACTTTTGTAACTGTAAAATCAAGAGGGTTCAAGAAATACCTTTTAGATCTCAGATCTGATCTTGTTAGGATGACGAGAGCCCAAAGTAGAACTCCTCTAATGTAATCGCACCCAAGACAACGATCCAGCACCCGTTGATGTAGTATATACCTTTGCTTGAAGTTTTAGCACATAATACTAAGGGTTTTGAAAGAAATCGGCCGTATACCGAGAGGTGGGAGGAGAGTGACGAAAATTAGGGTTTTGGCAGCTTTTACAACTCAGATCTAGGGTTGTATTTATAGTACTCCTCATCCTTATCTCCTCCCTTGTGGATATTTCACTTTGGTCCTTTATCCTTATTAAGTTTCTAATTAATATACCTTTACTTTGATATATTAATAAACTTAACCCCTCAAGTTTATTTTCGATCTCTTTTAGCTAAATCGTCTCTTGCGTGTAACCCAAAAGGACCCTACTATTTATAGTAATATTACCAACTTGTTATAACGATGGGCATATAACAAACAGGGCATACACCGTGGGAAAGTCAAGAGACCACCGAGATGGTCGAAACGGTTGTTGAGGAAAAGGTTGTAGGTGACAATACTTCCTCTGACTCAACAGCTTTTGATATTTTTGATGTTTTTGAAAATGTTAATAATGTTGATCTGGTGATGTGTGAATCTGTACCATCACTAGATAATTTGGTTGATGAGGATGTTGAGGAGGAGGCTGTAAGTGACAGTACAGACCCCATCCCAACGATCCCCAAAATTGTTGATATTATTGGGGAAGGGGGTGTATAGGGATGGCAAAAATACCCGAACCCAATGGGAAAAACCGAACCCGAAACATTTGGGACGGGTTTTGAACCGGGTAAATGGTTATGGGACCAGGTATGGGATTCTTTTAGAAATATTTCGTGGGTATGGGATGGTTTTGGTATTGAGGTGATACCCGCCCGATTACCCGATCCCATACCCGATCCCATATACCCAACCCCGAACCATATATTTTTATATACTTATATTTTTATTGTTTATATATGATATTGCAAATCCATATTTTGATATTATATACGATTATTATTATGTGATTACTATTTACCATTTTTTATCGTTATTTAATTATTACTTACCGAAAATTATATATAGTATATTATGTGATATATAGTTTTCCAATTCTCGTGTATCCTCTTTCAACTCATTTACTCGTTACTATGCATGCATCTCTGTTGATGGTATCTCATTCTTCTATTAGTTATCATGTATAGCCACTTTCTTTCTTTTTTATTAAGTATCGATTTCTTCTTATTAAGATGCACATTTCATAGATATTAGACTTGTTGATGTTATTAGAAATTGGAATTATTAAACAATTCAAGTAATTATTTAGATGAGATTGTGACGGGTTTTATAATGGAAATTCCAACAAGTAAATTTCGACCTATTACTATCATAGATTGGGATACCAAATACCCGTGGTATAACCACGAACCCGATGGTTATTTACGAACCGGGTACCTGACGGGACGGAAGCGGGTATGGGATGCAGATTCATAATAGGGTATGGGACTGGGATCACCAATACCCGTCCCATTGCCATCCCTAGGGGTGTAGATGACAATACTACCCCCAAACCTAGAATTTTTGAAAATTTTGAGAAATTTGGAAGTAAGGATCTGATGATGGGTGACTTTGTACCACCATCAGATCAAACTAGTCACTCACTTTTGGTCCCGATCCACCTGTTGGACGAGGATCACGAAATTGATGCTCACGAGTTAATTTTTGAAAATAATAAAAAAAATGATTTTATCACCACTCATGATCCATTCATGAATGGAAAATTAGATGTAATCAATACTATCGATGAGGACATATGGAAGCATCCCGGTATGTTGCCTTCCGATCCCATTCGATTGGAAAATCTTTATTGGTACTGCAAGGCAAAATTGCAAACTGAAAATAACACATAATATGAGAGCAACAAACGAGGCATAGCACAACTACTGGAAGCGGCACTGGGCGCGCTTCACGTCAAGCCAGTGATTTTGAAGAGATATAGAAGGAAGGACCGAGCTTGGAGGTTCAAAGCTACTTCCAAGCACTCACGGGAAATCATCAGAAGACGGCAACTGGGTAGCAACAGAAGAACCAACAAACCATTCGACCCAGGAAAGTTTGAGGAGCAGTGGGTCAGCAAAGGGACGGTGGAAAGGCAAAATCAGCGAAGGAAGAAGGCGTACGATCCACCGTAGCTGAAGCAGGAATAATACGTCTGGCTGAAGACGTTAAACTTAGCGCTTGTTGGGAGGCAACCCATCGTGTCATAAGTTAGGATCTATATTTCTTTGAATTAAGTATGAAAATACATCAATCTTTTTGTAGGTATTAGTGGTCTACGGCAAGTGTGGGGTCGTGTGAAAAGTTTTGAAATTTTAAATGACCGCGCCGCAGGTTTTTGAATTACGCGACGCGGGGTCGTAAACCAACCCGATGCGCAGGGGTTGATTTGGTGACACGCGCGACGCGCAAAGCGTAAATGCGCAACGCTGGAAATGATCAGACAGTTTTCTCCTATATTAAGGTAAGCCGCGGCTCAACCAACCCTCACACGACTCGGAGCTCTGATCGACAAATTTCTCTCGCGTTTTTTCTTGCTCATTTCGTTTCTACTACCAAGGTACGCTATTCTAACTATCTATTAGTTGTTAAAACTAGAGATTAGGTAGTTAATTTTAATGATTTGTCCAGAAAAGTTCAAAACTTAGAATCGCCAATGCTAACTCATAGGGTGTTTGTTTTGCCAAATAGAGACCCTAGATGAGTTAGTCGGCACTTAGGCTACCTTGTGGTATGATTGGATCGAGTTTTAGCAGGTTAAATCACGAGTTGGGATCGGGGTTTTGAAACAAACGCACGCCGCGCCGCCCTTGCTCTTGGGCCGCGCCGCGGTGTGCTGGGGAAGAAGAGGACTAATTTTGCAAAAATATTTTTTTTGTGGTTATATGTTTTCTTTTGCAGATGATGTTCAGATCGGACCACCCCTTCGTCCAGTTCCCCGCGGAGCTTGCCAGTTCGGCAGAGTACACCTCGCGGAGGGACGCATTGACTGCTTGCCGGGTTCTCGAGGCGACAGTCATTGATAGAGATATTCTAAGAGACGCAGGGCTCTGGGGTGCGATTGAGCCATTCTTACATCGCACCTGGACCCACGAGGCGGCATCATTCACATGCCGTGGCTAGGACAGGATCATGGCCACGGACGAGGACGTGGTCTACACAGAGCTGCTGCTGGAGTTCATATCCACCATCCAGTTCGCACCTCGGGCGGGAGACCCGCGTTCCAGGATAGTACGCGTTCGTTTGGGAGGTGAGCACAAGGAGTGCAACCTCCGGGAGTTCGGGAGGAGATTCGGCCTATACACTCCAGCAGACCTCCAGCATCGCTATTTCACCCGGTTCTTTGGGTCCTGCATTTAGGGGGAGCCGGACAGGGCTCCCAACATGGAGGTTTGGGCACCACTGTCCAACGTCATATATGAGGAGGGGACCTCCAGGGAGAGCCAGCTTCGAGACCCACTCCACCGCCTCATGCACCGTATCGTCTCCACCTCCATCATGCATCGAGAGGGGGTGAGAAGGTGTCGGGCGACGACATGACATACCTGTGGGTCCTCCTCGACCCATCCAAATTCCTCCATCTCCCCTTCGCCCTCGCAGTTGCCCTCTCCACCCACTCGACTGGAGCCTCCACCAGCAGCCCACTAGCCAGGGGGTATTTTATCACCCGCCTGGCCTGCTCATATGGTATTCTCACTGCACCCGTGGTTGCCTCCTTGACCGCTCTGCCTCCATCCCGCACTACAGCGTGCACTTTGGAGAGGATGCAGCTCATTGAGCAGCAGCGCCCGGGGCAGTTCATCCGGGCACCGACCGGGCCTCCTCAGGCACCCCAGCCCGCGTACGCCCAGCCAGGCAGGAGACGCCGGAGGCCAGAGCCAGCACCAGCAGCCCCGGCAGAGCCACAACCACAGCAGGAGGACCTGGCAGCCAGGGTTGCCAGGATTGAGGACCAGTTGGCATGGATCGGGGAGGTACTCTTGGATTTGGCCACGCAGCAGGGCCGACGCCCCCGACCATTCCCAGCCAGGGCCCACGATCATGAGGCCAGACCCTCCAGGCCACCTGGTAGTGATTGATGTACTTTTTCTTTCTTTCTTTTTATATTTTTTGGGATATATGTACAAACTTATGACACCTATATTTGTATATTTTATTCATATTTTATTTGTCATGTTTGTTTTAATTTGTTTGTTGAGTTATGCATGGTATACCAAATTGAGAAGGAGTTGTCTCAGACAAGTGTGGCGTCACCGTGCCCCCTCCACTTGTCTCGACCACCGGCGTGTTCACTGTAGCGCTACAACTCCGGAATACGAAATCGAGGATCCGTTTGTTCGCAATTATACCTATGATATTGAGCACCAAGCAGTCTATCGTCCAAAAGGGGTAACTCTTTCTCCCATGTTTTGAAATAATTTTGTACAACGGGGACGTTGTACGGTTTTAAGTGTGGGGTGTGGACGGTCGAAAGAGAAACTTTTTGAAATTTTTGCAGAAATGATCAATCTTTCAATTTTAGCAATATTTTTCACAAAATTTTTAATAAATTGCAATTTTGAAATGAATGGTTTGTGATTGTGATAGCACTGGTATTTTTCAAGAAATACTGTTTAATAGTGATCATGCTATTAGTTAGTCAAATAAGTTGAGTTTTACGAGTTTAGAAGATTGAGCTGTTTTAGGATTGGAATTTAGGAAGGAAATGTCAATCTGTGACCTTTGTTGTTCGAGCCAGTAGGTCTAAAATGGGTGGGATTTATGCACCTTACCACCTAAGATCGCCTGGTCTGGGATGGTATTTCTGAAAGCTCGTTACACGGACAACATTGAAAGTCATGGACAATTCCTTAATGGTCTTTAGAATCTGAATGAGTACGTACACTTCATTGTGGACAGAAAGTTTGTAATCAAGGGTTCTCTAGAAAGCCATGAATTCCAAAGAGTAATTCAATTATGTTTTCGCGAACTATTCCACTCTAACTCAAAGAGCAATAAACTTTGAAACTGAACACAGTCAAAAATTGTTTGATTCTTTATTATAATTTGTTAAAAACTCTCTTGCTTGGGGACAAGCAAGGCACAAGTGTGGGGTGTTTGACAACGCCTAGTGATATCAAGTATTTTAGGCGTTGTTCAGCCATGTTCTTGATAAAATTATATCAGATATGCCTGGGTATTCTCACTTTTTGTGCCAGGACTTGTTTGGAGAAAAAGAATGGAAACAGGGACTAAAAGTGTGCAAAAGGAAGAAGTTTGGAAAAGAATGAAAAAATCAAGGAAACTCGTACGCGCGCCGCGGGAATTAACTACGCGCGACGCGGGCTTAAGGCGGTGGAACACATTCAAATACCGAAGAAACGGGAAAAGATAAGTACACGCACCACGGATTCTTCATCTGCGCGGCGCGGCTGCGGGAAAATTGCAACTATAAATAGAGGCATTTCCAGCCGAAAACCCTAACAAAGACCGGGTGTAAAATCGACCTTGAAGCTCTTTGACTCCAAGATTTCGTTTCAGCAACTTCTTAAGTGGTATTTTCATGTTTTGGATTTTATTTGTAATTAATTAGTTTGAATTAAGCTTGGTTTTGTATCTTTGGGAGTGACAACCATTGATATCAAGCTTTGGCTTCTGTTTTAGTCTCATTTTGTTACTATTTTGATGTTTGGATTCGAGTTTGGTGAATGAAAATCATTTGGTTACATTTAATATTGGTATTTCGGTGTTTCTATGCTTGTGTTGGGTTTTGAATGTTTGAATTGTGTTTGGATATTGTTTGACCTTGTTGGAACTGTTTTCCCTTGCTGAAATCAGTAGCTAATTAGGTTAGTTTTTAGGCATTAAACCTTGGCTAGTAACTGTTCAGTAGAACTTTAATTAGTGGCTAGTTTATGCTTTGCTTGGTTTTGCTTAGTTTGGATGCCTTTGATTGCTTCTGATTCAGAGATGTACTTCTGATTTCAGAAAGTGACTAGGTTCATTTGAGCTTAGCCTTGCTTAGCTTGAATCTGTTTGATCATTGCCTTATGGTATTAGTGATTGGGAAGGTAGAAACTAGATCCTCCGACTGTAGCGTGACACTACTATTTGGGATGATGTGAGAGTCAAGGTGATAAAGCTTAAGTTGATCCCGTAAAAAGACATTGACAAGTTGGCTGAGGAATATTAGAGGAGAGCTCAAAGAAGGAAGAGCTATCCAACTCCTAAAACTTAAACTCGATTACTTTCTCATAAGGCAAACGAGATAAATCTTAGGTTGCCTATCAGAGTTGAACATGCTCAACACTTGTTCATTGATAAAATATAACACATAATATTTTTCAAGGATTATGATCAAATAATATGTTTTTAGAGAATACATAAGCTACCAAAGGCCATCATAACTCATTTGTTTAAGTTAATGATTGATTGTCTAACAACTAAGCTAGCCACTAGATACCATTTGCCTACATTCGAAGGAGCTGGATAAAAGAAGGAAAGAGTTAAAAGAAATGTCTTATGACATGGTCAAACAGTAGATATTACATGAAGCTGAATAATTGTATGATTATAGACATAATCTAATATAGATGCCATAAAATCATTGTATTACTTGATTACTTTTTTAGTGAAAATATCTCATTGTTTATAAGAGACGTGTAGCATAGATCCTTTTGTATAAAACTATATGTATAGTTTTGACATCATCAAATAAAGTAAGACGCCATGTGAATAGGGAAGTCTGGTATTACAAACACCACAATAGAAACTTATGGTGCAGCACCCCATGTGAATGGGGAAGGATGGTATTAGAAACGCCACAATCGAAACTTAAGGTTCTCACACCAAGCCTGCCTGAAATATAGCACCACACATGAATGTAGGAGGAGATAGTAGAAGTATCGATATCGATGTCCATAGGCCTCACACCAGACGAATAAGAGGAGGATCTGCGTGTCAGAATGCAGCTTCCCATGTGAGTGAGGGATAATGGTATTAGAAATACCATAATTAAAACTGATGGCCCTCACACCCATTGAATAGGAAGAGTGTCAAACCTGTTTGAAATGCAATACCCCATGTGAATGGGGGAGGAGATAGTAGAAGTATCGACATCCATGTCCGTAGACCTCACACTATAGGTGAATAGAAAGAGGATCTCTGTGTCAGAATGCAACGTCCCATACAAATGGAGGAGGATGATATTAGAAATACCACAATGAAGAACCGATGATCCTTACACTAGGTGAATAGGGCCCTTATAATACAAGTGTCTTGTATTTAGGGCCTATTATTAGGCTTTCTCTCATGGATTGGGAAAAAAACCTCCACCGGTTCTTTCATTAACTTTGCACTTCAGGGCTTATGCCTCTCACTGTAATAATCAATTTCTACTTATAACCAATACCTACAAACCCAAAATAAATACAATTACTATAATACAAATATTTTTTGAGCACATAGCTTTTCCGTATCAAAATTGATATCATTCATACTTTATATTTTTACCATGCATCATAGGGTTGTCTTGTTTGGATATTAGAATTTAAAAAAAATATATATATCTTAGATTACATAGAGGCTATAAGTAAAACACATGACTGTATATATATATATATATATATATATATATATATATATATATATATATATATATATATATATATATATATATATATATATATATATATATATATATATATATATATATATATATATATATATATATATATATATATATATATATATATATATATATATATATATATATATATATATATATATATATATATATATATATATATATATATATATATATATATATATAGCCCGGAATAAGCTTAATGGACTGAAACAAATTTTGGGATTATTATCAGGTGATAAATAACAATACTAGGAATATTAGACATTGTTTAATTTATCTTTTGAAACTCAATTATTTGAATTAAAAAATGTGATTAAACTATGAAATACGTTTTTATCTATATAAACAATGAGATACGTCATATGACTAGATCTCTGTGAACCGCTGTAATGCTCATCCATTACATTAAGGTGTCACAATCACTGTTGTTTTTATTCTTTCATACGATCCTTTTCCTTTTTAGGCTAACTGGCTAAACATGAGTTACATACCTTTTTTTGGTTGAGCATTATATTCTCAAATATCATATTTATGAAAATGTAAATCGTTGAAATTTGCATTTTTTTTATGTTTTTAAGATTATACTTATCAGTATTTATATATGTTGGTGATTTTGTTGGAATTTTAAGGAATTCACAAGTTGGTGATTTTCCTTGTATCCCACATTGGTGGGGGAGAGAAAGTTTTGTGGGTTTATAACTCCATTCCTTTACTAAGTCATCAAAGGCTTTAGTGGGTTAAGGGATGGGCTAAGCCCACACGCGCACCAAGCTAGGCTGTGGACGCGAGATGACGCGATTAGGCGCACGATGCATCGGTCGCTGGGAGCTGAGGAGCTTTTATTTTTAATGGGGTTCGGGTCGGATCGGTTGGACCGACCCGGGTCAACTGGTACGTGCGCCGCGTAAAACAAAGAACCGCGCCGCGCGGCGTAGCTGGTTCGAAAATCAGGATAAGTCTATCAGATCCGATTTTTGGTTAGATTTTATCCAGAATTTGAATCTTTTTCAAATTCAAATCAGTTGTTATCTGATAATTTCGGACCCCTATAAATAGGGTCTCTGGGGTCTCATTTATTCACACCTCAATTTTCTGCTCTCTCTCTCTCTCTGCGATTTCTCTTTCTGTGGTTTCCGAGTATTCGCTTTGCGTTTATCTGTTCTTCCATAGTTGTTGGAAGAAACGATATTCTGCATTAAATCCTGGGGTTTTACGCTAAAAGCTTACAGCCGTCGAGCGCCGTAAAAACCTTTAAGGACAGGAGTCAATCCGTGCAATCTCAAGGACACTAATCAACGATCTTCAGGTTGGTTTTAATATTTTGTCTCGTATTTATTTCGTCTGATAACGAGACAGTCTCCTTCTACCTTTCTATAATTAGATCTGGTCGCGTATGATCAAATTTGATTTCTGGACGAAATTAGGTAATATAATAATAATTGAATTTATTATTAGCGACTAATCGGTACATAATTCTCAATATTATTTATCGATCCGTCTGCTTTGGGTTTTTCCATTATTCGGAATTAGTTTGCGATACTAATTTCCGGATTGTTTGTCTGAAATACAACAATCTTAAAGGTTTTTTAGTGTGTTTAAATATTCAGACAAATGGCTACTGAATTGCCTTCAATGAACCTCAACATGATGAACCAAGAATTTGTCAAACTCGACCGCTTCGATGGGCAGAACTATTCTCGATGGGCTGATAAGGTCAAGTTTTGCTAGATGTGCTTAAACTTGGTTATCTCCTAGATCGTGAGTTGCCCCCGATCCCTGCTAATCCGGTTCTTGAGGCTGGAAAGCAGCCAGATCTGAAAGCAATTTCTAATTTGGAAAAGCAAAGGGCTCTGCGCAGAGAGTCTGAGCAACTATGTCTTGGTCATATCAAGAACTCCCTCTCCGATCGCCTCTATGATCTGTATGCGCCGATTACAGATCCGAGAGAACATTGGAAAGCTTTGGAACTCAAGTACAAGACACATGAAGAAGGTACTAACAAGTACCTTGTGTCAAAGTACCTCGAGTACCAAATGGTGGATGATAGATCGATTATGGAGCAAGTGCATGAGCTCCAGGTCTTAGTCAACAAGTTGACCACTCTTTCTATTGCTCTACCAGAGCTCTTCCAAGTAGGTGCAATTATTTCAAAATTGCCACCTTCCTGGAGAGATTTCTCTAAGAGGATGATGCACAAATCTGAGGACTACTCTTTGGATGATCTGTTGAAACACCTCCGTATTGAGGAGGAAACTCGCAACAGGGACAAACAAAGTATAGTCGGATCGAGTGTGAATCACGTGTCTGGTGGGGGTTCTGGCCAAAAGGGCAAACTTGGGTCTAAGAACAAGAAAGGCTTTGGTCCCAAGAAGAAGGATTTCAAGCCCAACCGTCAGCATCATAACAACAACCAACCCAAGAAGACCGGAAAGTGCCACGTCTGCAGAGAAACTGGGCACTATGCAAGGGAATGCCCCTAACGAAAATCTGGTCCTTCTAATGGTTCCGCAAATGCTGTTGAGGAACTTACCCACCTTGTGGCGAACGTGGGTCTCGGAGGGGTCAACATGATTTCCTCTCTCACACGGGTAGTGGCGGCCCGAGGTTGGTTCTTGGATTCTGGAGCCACAGTGCATGTTTGTGGAAGCGACGAGCTCCGCACCTATGGCCCCGTGCCTGAGGGAACTGTAGTGGTTTGTGCTGATGAACATCGAGTACGAGTTCGCGGCAAAGGCACAGTGGTGTTGAAATTCTGCAACGGTCGTAGAGTCACTCTCCAGGATGTGTTGCATGTTCCTGGAATCTCGAAGGGACTCGTATCGGCTGATAAGTTTGACAATAATGGGTACAAGCTGGTGATTCAAAATGGACGTGTGGAATTCACAAGGAATGACTTCTTCGTTGGTCAAGCCATCAACACGCGTGGAATGTATCGGCTTGACTTGGTCGAAGGAGCTGTTGATCGCGAAGGATTGGGTCCTGATGTGTCTATGTTAGATTTTGATTTCAGTGATGGAGTTAATGGTAGTGGTAGTGATAGTAGCAGTACTGCTAATGATAGTAGTGGTACCGGTAGTGATGATGTAACTGGTTTTTGAAATGAATGAAGTTAATTTTTTCTGCTTATATCGCTTGTTCAATTTCTTTATGGCACAAACGTTTAGCACACACAAATTTAAAAAAAAAACATTGAAAAGATGCAATCTAAAGGAATGTTAAAATTTGATAATAAAGAATTTAAAAAATGCGAAACTTGTGTAAAATCGAAGATTACAAAGAAACCTTTTTCCAAGCGTTAAACGTGATACATCATTACTAGAACTTATTCACTCTGACATCTGTGAACTAAATGGAATTCTCACGCGAGGAGGCAAGAGATATTTCATAACGTTCTGTGATGACTCGAGCCGTTATCTACATGTTTATTTGTTGCGAACTAAGGACGAAGCCTTTGACGCATTTAAACTGTATAAGGCCGAGGTCGAAAATCAACATGAGAAACACATAAAGATTCTTCGCTCGGACAGAGGTGGAGAATACTTTAATCGTGACTTTGATGCCTTCTGCGAAGAGAAAGGAATCAAACACGAAAGAACTTCACCGTTCACACCCCAACAAAATGGTTTGGCTGAGAGAAAGAACCGAACCTTAGTCGAAATGGTCAACTGTATGTTGAACCAATCCGGCTTGCCACATAATCTGTAGGGGGAAGCGTTATTGACCGCTTGCTATGTGCACAATAGGATCACTAGTCGTGTGATTCCCGTGAGTTCTTATGAGCTGTGGAAGGGAAGGAAACCAAATATTGATTATTTGAGAGTGTGGGGGTGTAGCGCCTACTATCGAACACCTGATCCCAAGAGATCCAAATTGGGAGCTCGAGCTATGAAGAGCACATTCATTGGATATGCTCAGAACAGCAAGGCTTACCGACTATTGGATGATGAATCAGGTGTTGTAGTTGAATCAAGAGATGTGGAATTCTTTGAGGACAAGTTTTCAAAAGATGTTGAAAACACAAACCCCACAATAGCACCTAGTTCTTCTCGAGAAAATATTCGACCTTCTAATGGTGTAGAAGAACCAAGGAGAAGTACAAGTGCTAGAAAAGAAAATAATCTAGGAGATGATTTTTTCTCTTATTTGGTCGAAGGGCCTTAACTAAATCAAGATAAGTTGCTAAAAGGCTCCCAACCAGTAGCATGAGAGGTTTGATACCACTGTGACTGCGTTCGGATTTCAGCACAATAGTGCTGACAGATGTGTTTATTATAAATGCACTGCCGAATACACAGTTATCATATGACTATATTTTGATGATATGTTGATCATCGGCACTCACCTTGAAGGTATTCTTGAGACGAAGAAATACCTATCCTCGAACTTTAAGATGAAAGATCTAGGAGAAGTAGATGCCATTCTTGGTATCAAGGTGAAAAGAACTGGTAATGAGATTTCTTTAAGTCAATCTCACTATATAGAGAAAGTTCTTAAAAGGTTCCAACACTTGAACATTAAAGAGTTAAACACTCCTTTTGAATCAAGTGTGAAACTTAAAATTAACTCTGGTAGAGCGGTGGCTCAACTGGAGTATGCGAGTCCGATTGGCAGCATGATGTATGCTATGCATTGCACTCGACCTGACATTGCTTTCGCTGTAAGCAAACTAAGTCAGTATACTGTCAATCCAGGGACGGAGCACTGGAAGGCAGTGAGTAGAGTACTGGGTTACCTAAAAGGACAAGTACCTTTGAGTTGACATATACATCAACTTTCGGAATACTAGAAGGGTATTTCGACGCCAGCTGGATAGATCACATCAGTGATTCTAAATCCACAAGTGGTTGGATTTATACTCTAGCTGGCGGAGCTATTTCTTGGGCGAGCAAGAAACAGACATGTATATGTCACACCCCCAAACCACGATGGCGGAAACGTCTGAGGGTGGATGACTTCATGAACAGTATCACAACAACGTTTGTACAATAGTGATCAAAGCAAACACATCCATCATATACATAATTGTAAATGTTACAAGAGTTCAAAAGATTGTATGTTTTAAATACAATTACAATATGATATCAAAATAAATAGTATGACGCCATAGCGACCCATCGTCAAAGGTTGTAGTTACCTTATCAATTTCCTGAGAATACAAGTAGTTTGAAAGAGTGTCAACATTACGTTGGTGAGTTCATAAGATTTTTGTATGAGAAAATCCATAATCCTTTTTCCTTGTAAAAAGATAGTGTTTGAAACCGGAAAATCCAATATTTTCTTATAAATGAGTCGTAGTCTTAAAACCCAAAGACCGTAAATGTATAAGTATTTCTATACTTGAAAATAGTATTACGTAGTTTTATTGTTGTATGAAACCGTGTAAATAGATGTTTACTTGTAGACTAATCGTAGACTTAATTCCATAAAACTCGTATATATAAGTAAATCGTACTTATATTTATATAATTGATAAAACGTAGTTTTAATTCCCATAGAACCAGTGTATATAAGTAAAATCATACTCATATTTGTAACTTGTAAAAATGTAGTTTTAATACCATAAAACTTGTATAAGGAATCTCTTTCCTTGTAAAATGTAGTATTGTATTCCAAGAAAATCCAATATTTTCTTATGAATGTATCCAAGTCTTAAAAATCCAAAGACTAAAATGTATAGCGTAGCTTGTAGTATAAAACCTTTGAAAATGTATATTTCCACGTAAACAATTTATAAAGTTGATTTCCCATGCGAGACGCCCTATAACCATACTGTGACCATGTAGGTCTGCTTCGACGTTCTTCAGGCGTCGGACTGTTATGACATTTGTCACCTCAGACCCGTCGGTCTAGCTGTAGCTAGCAGCTCAGGTGCGGGGTTGTCAATCCTGTATAGATCTATACACAAGTATCACGCTCTCTTACCGAGACTCTGGTTATAAATTTCAGAACTTATAGTATGTAATTAAATAAGCACTGTGAAGACCCGTCTCACAAAAATGTATGTATCAATCAACTTGTTAAAGTTTGTATATGAAAAACCTTTGTATTTGTTCATTATCATTTTTCCCATGATAATATAGTAATGTATAATAATTATATATTTTATATAATTATTTGTCTTCTTTAAAACGTCCTAGTAACATTTGTATCAACAAACCATTCCTATAATAGTTTATTTTTAGTATTACGTTGTGAAAAGCATATATTTACAAATATATGTGAAATAACTTATTTAGATGGTTATAAAGAACTTCTTTTAAGATATATTCTCCACATTAGTGGTGTAATAAATTGGTTATACCCTTTATTAATTCCAATATAATATTTTATGACTATTAAATAAAGAACGGCCATGTAGAAGATCAAATGGGGAGGCAGGACCCTTTCAGCGTATAAGCCTTTCGGAAATCCAACAACCTAGCCCAAATGATCGGCCTAGACACCGCCCTCGTAAGTAGATCATTCGATATTATCTTTGGAATTATAATTGAATTGTTTAATGATGTTTACAAAATTCGTATTTCGTTTACTATTGTTATAAATGAGTATAAATAACTATTTTTATAGTATATCTTGTATTCTCCCCCTTAAAAACTTGAATAAAGATAAAAAGAAGGGGTATGAACTCACCTCAATGTCGACTCGGATCTTATCGCCAATTGTTGTTAGATCGCCCGACTCTTCGTGCTTCTAACTCGAACTTACTATATTTATAACTGAAATATCTACTTCTAACGCTCATTCTTCGTATATCTCTCTATACGTATCAAAGAACTTGTTTGTGTGATTTGAATGGCTAGAATGATGTTATATTTATAGTAGATTTATTTTCGTATTGCGGCCCTCAAGATACATATATTCGACTTTTATAGCTTTTAGAATTTGTTTATGACAAAACATACCCTTAAAATACTCTTTAAATAGATTTAATAGTTTTTATATAAAACGAATGATTTTCGTTTATAAAAATATAATCTACAAAAATCGTAGTTTAATAATATCAACTTTTTAAATAAAAATTTCTAACGAATTAACGAAAAGGTATTAATTGTAAGTTTAATAAAAATATAGGGTTTAAATGTAAATACAATTTCATTTTAAAGAAAAAGAAAATATTAAATATAAAACTAATATCAATAATATTAAATTTTGACGTCATGTTGTCCGTATCGACGATACGGATTTGATGGTAAATTTTTCGTTTTATAAAACGACATAACATTATTGATAAACTTAAAAATACGTATTGAATACGTAGTGTTCGAAATGAAAATACGAATTCTTTGAGGGTAAAATGTGTAAAATTGATTAAATAATGAAGTGGGGCCCACTTTATATAAAATAAAATTAAAATAAAATAATGTATAAAATTTTCAAATATTTGAAACTTGAAACCACCGTCCTTTTTTTTTCTTTCAACATTTTTGACCAAGTTGTAGTTTTTTTTTCTTTTAATTTTTTTATTATATAAATATTTTAATAATCAAATGTCGTTTTAAAGTTAAATTATACATTTTTTTATAACTTTTTATATATAACGTTTGGTAAAAATATAAATATAAATTCGGGACCGTCGTAATTTTATCTACGTTTTGATATAAAATTTGTAATATTCCGAAGAGTTTTAAAATTTTACCATTCACTATTCACGTCGGTCACTATTCACGACGTAAATTTATTTTTTTATATATTAAAAACATCTAGCTTAGCAGTGTTTGTTCGTATAATTGACTTGAATTAACATACTTAGTATTATAATATCAAATAATACATCGTAGAGATTATGAAATTTACATTTCAATATATTGACCTAACGTACGCTCTGGTTGACTTGAGTTGACTTTCGTTGACTAATTTGACAGTTGTCACATTATCTACCCGTTAGAAGGAATTTCGTCCCGAAATTTAGCACTTTGAATGGATCCTCAAGGGTTTGGAAAGAGATGTGGGTATTTTTGTTTGATCTAGTCCTCACGTTCCTAGGTAAATTCAGGTCCTCGCTTGGCGCTTCCCAGTTTTCAATTGCTTTGGTTTTGGGGTGTAATGCTGTAATAATTTTGGTAAGTAAACTTGAGTTGATAAGTGTTACTAGGTTGTTATGTGAGTTAGGAGGATTAGAAATTCATTTAGAAGGAGTTTAAACCTTAAAAATAGTATAAAGTAGTTACATGGGTCGTGTAGGAGTCACTCGGCTCGTGTAGTACACATTTTCGAAACTGTTTAGCTTTACAGAAGTTACACGGGGCATGTTCTAGTTACTGTAGCATCCAGTAGAATTACACGGGTTGGGTTTCGTAGTACGGGTCGGATTTTTAGAAGTTAACAATGCTAACCTTATTTGTTAGCGTCGCTAACCTGTGTTAGCGGGGTTATTTGGGCAGCTTTCCTTATTTACCCCATTTACGAATCAAAAATCCTCCTAGATTATTTTCAAAGTAAAAGGTGTCAAATTTGGTTATTTTGATCAAGGATTTTGCGTAGGAAAAGTTTGGGAGGTAGGATTTAACACCTGAAACGCGTTCTCGAGTTCTTAATTCACAAGGTTAGTGATTTTGACTATTAAGGTTTCAAACCCTAGATGTCCAAATTTGAAAGTATGCTTTGATTCATCTTATGTGTTGTTAATAGATTGTTAATATGTGTTGTAATGAGTCCTTGTTGTAAATATTGTGATGTTCTAACGGTTGATTTGGTAAAATCACGAAATTCGAGGTTTCAGGTTGATAGCATATGATATTCTCTAATTGTGATTTGTATTAGTTATTGATTTTCTTAATCATTTGAGTTAAGTATTATGGAAATGCCTAAGCATATTTAAGATATTATATGTGATGTCATTTTACAGTTGATACTCGTAGGATGGAAGGAAACATGTCAGATACAGGTGAACCACGAGCTGTACAGATGCCAGATGAGTAAGTTCTAGTTCATTATTTATGAATAGATTATTATTGAATTAAATGTTCATTGAACTATTTCCGTTATCAGAAGATATATATATATATATATATATATATATATATATATATATATATATATATATTAAAATAAATGTCTTTTCGTTATCCTGTCCTCATCGGAGTCAAGCCGCGAATTTGGAAAAGATATCACTTAGGGTAGTGAAAAGATTGCCCCTACTGTAGATATTTTGAATTTCGGTAATAAGAACGTGGGTTGTCCTTTCAGTTCCAGCTGTAAGATACTATATAAACGGGTATGTAGTATCATCCATATCTACATCTTTTGCTACTACCAGTTTATTCTTATATAATCTCAGATTTCCAAATCGAGGTATGGAAAATAGATCTCCTATGGAAAATTTGTCAGACACTAAGCTGAATTTCTTAAGGGAAGAGGGTACCTCCCTATCATTTAATCAAATACCTCCACTGGGGTTTGGTAATTATAGTATCCTAAACTCCTTTTATTTCTTATTCCTTTTTCTATCGTTTTGATTTTTGTTTTAAACTATGTGAGGTATAGATTTTCCAGATATATTACCGTTGGATCAACCTCAAGATGATCTTGAAGTTTTTCCTCTGATGAGTATTCTCCCTGAAGATCCACTGCCTTTAAATCAAGACATCGCTGTTGGGCAATCTCAATATATACTTCCAGGTTAAGTCATTTTGTTAAGCTTTATGTTTATTTTGCTTAATTATCTAACATACGTTATACACAGATCCATTTGTAGATGATCTTACTAATGATAATCTAAGCATGAACGTGCCCATACTGCATAGTGGAGTAGATCTAACAAATCAGGGGTTTCAAACTGACATTCAAAATCAGGATCAAATACAGCCGATCCATGATGACATTATCGGGCTCGCTTCAGCGAATCCTGAGTCCGTGGGTGGTTTTCAATATCAGGATCATTTTCAATTGATCCAAAGTAACTTAGAAAGTTTCAAGAATGGGAATTTTGGGTTTATGGTTGATTCTGGAAATCAAGAACTATTACCCATAATAGGTAACAATGAAAGTGTTAGTGATCAGGATCATACACAATTGATCCCAAATGAAAACGTTTCAACCTCGATTCCAAGAACCTATGAAATTCGTAGAAAAAGGGGTTCTAGAGATGCGTTGAGTAAGGAAACAATATCCATGCATTTTGAAAAGCCCATTTTGGAAGCTGCAAGAGAACTCAACGTTGGATCAACACAGTTGAAGCAACGCTGTAGAAAGTTAGGTATCAAAAGTTGGCCTCGACGAAAGATTAAGAGTCTACAAACTCTTATTAACCATACTCAGGTTAAGAATTGTATTTCTTTTCCCCAATTTTAATACCATGAGATTGTAATGACTGAAAGTATTTATGCAACAGGAATTGGATAATAATCCTAGTAAAGCAGACGTAATACTTGGTCTAGAGAACGAGAAAAGAGCAATAATCGAGGCTTCCAGTTTGGAGATAACTGATACCACAAAGAGATTGAGGCAAGCTGCCTTTAAGGCTGTTTACAAGAAAAGAAAGGTTTAGAAGAGGGAGGAAGCTTCATCAGGGACCCATACACATCAACAATCTTTGCCTTCTGTTTCTGCTATGAGTGGTTTTAACCATGATTTTCTCAAGATCACAAGTGAAGAGAACCCAGAAGACTTGGCAGGTGGCATAGCCCGCCTTCGGCTTTCAGATTGAATTTATACCAAAATTAGTTTAATGGAACTGTTGGTAGGGATGATGGTAGGTTTTCGATAATAGTTATTGGTCATGTATTATCGAATTGTTAGGTCTACTATGTAAGGATAGGGGTATAAGAGGTACATAAAGTGTCTAGATGTATGGTTCTATAGTATTATAAAATACTCCTGTAGTATTTTAGCTTTATATTTTGTTTTAGAGTTTCTTTGTATATGGTTTTGGGTAAGTTTTTAGACTTGTTGTTCACTACGACTATTTCTAAGTACATGTTAGTCATACATTGGACAAATACAGTTGATCAGGCTCTATCTGTCCTAGGTATGATTACATAACTACCAAGGCTTACTCGTAGTGTTCAACTCAATTTATTACTCTTGTATTGTTCTGGTTATGACACTGTTTTAGTATGTATGTACTTGTACTTATACTTTATAAAAATATCATTGTATTTTAAAGTATACTTTGTACAAATTGTTTTAGAGAGTTTTAGTCCCATTGTATTTATAGTTGTATATCTTAAATGGATTGATATACTTAGTTCACTATAAACAATGCTCTGATACCAATCTGTCACACCCCCAAACCACGATGGCGGAAACGTCTGAGGGTGGATGACTTCATGAACAGTATCACAACAACGTTTGTACAATAGTGATCAAAGCAAACACATCCATCATATACATAATTTTAAATGTTACAAGAGTTCAAAAGATTGTACGTTTTCAATACAATTACAATATGATATCAAAATACATAGTATGATGCTATAGCGACCCATCGTCAAAGGTTGTAGTTACCTTATCAATTTCCTGAGAATACAAGTAGTTTGAAAGAGTGTCAACATTACGTTGGTGAGTTCATAAGATTTTTGTATGAGAAAATCCATAATCCATAATCCTTTTTCCTTGTAAAAAGATAGTGTTTGAAACCGGAAAATCCAATATTTTCTTATAAATGAGTCGTAGTCTTAAAACCCAAAGACCGTAAATGTATAAGTATTTCTATACTTGAAAATAGTATTACGTAGTTTTATTGTTGTATGAAACCGTGTAAATAGATGTTTACTTGTAAACTAATCGTAGACTTAATTCCATAAAACTCGTATATATAAGTAAATCGTACTTATATTTATATAATTGATAAAACGTAGTTTTAATTCCCATAGAACCAGTGTATATAAGTAAAATCATACTCATATTTGTAACTTGTAAAAATGTCATAAAACTTGTATAAGGAATCTCTTTCCTTGTAAAATGTAGTATTGTATTCCAAGAAAATCCAATATTTTCTTATGAATGTATCCAAGTCTGAAAAATCCAAAGACTAAAATGTATAGCGTAGCTTGTAGTATAAAACCTTTGAAAATGTATATTTCCACGTAAACAATTTATAAAGTTGATTTCCCATGCGAGACGCCCTATAACCATACTGTGACCATGTAGGCCTGCTTCGACGTTCTTCAGGCGTCGGACTGTTATGACATTTGTCACCTCAGACCCGTCGGTCTAGCTGTAGCTAGCAGCTCAGGTGAGGGGTTGTCAATCACGTATAGATCTATACACAAGTATCACGCTCTCTTACCGAGACTCTGGTTATAAATTTCAGGACTTATAGTATGTACTTAAATAAGCACTGTGAAGACACGTCTCACAAAAATGTATGTATCAATCAACTTGTTAAAGTTTGTATATGAAAAACCTTTGTATTTGTTCATTATCATTTTTCCCACGATAATATAGTAATGTATAATAATTATATATTTTATATAATTATTTGTCTTCTTTAAAACGTCCTAGTAACATTTGTATCAACAAACCATTCCTATAATAGTTTATTTTTAGTATTCCGTTGTGAAAAGCATATATTTACAAATATATGTGAAATAACTTATTTAGATGGTTATAAAGAACTTCTTTTAAGATATATTCTTCACATTAGTGGTGTAATAAATTGGTTATACCCTTTATTAATTCCAATATAATATTTTATGACTATCAAATAAAGAACGGCCAGGTAGAAGATCAAATGGGGAGGCAGGACCCTTTCAGCGTATAAGCCTTTCGGAAATCCAACAACCTAGCCCAAATGATCGGCCTAGACACCGCCCTCGTAAGTAGATCATTCGATATTATCTTTGGAATTATAATTGAATTGTTTAATGATGTTTACAAAATTCGCATTTCGTTTACTATTGTTATAAATGAGTATAAATAACTATTTTATAGTATATCTTGTATTCTCCCCCTTAAAAACTTGAATAAAGACAAAAAAAAGGGGTATGAATTCACCTCAATGTCGACTAGGATCTTATCGCCAATTGTTGTTAGATCGCCCGACTCTTCGTGCTTCTAACTCGAACTTACTATATTTATAACTGAAATATCTACTTCTAACGCTCATTCTTCGTATATCTCTCTATACGTATCAAAGAACTTGTTTGTGTGATTTGAATGGCTAGAATGATGTTATATTTATAGTAGATTTATTTTCGTATTGCGGCCCTCAAGATACATATATTCGACTTTTATAGCTTTTAGAATTTGTTTATGACAAAACATACAATTAAAATACTCTTTAAATAGATTTAATAGTTTTTATATAAAACGAATGATTTTCGTTTATAAAAATATAATCTACAAAAATCGTAGTTTAATAATATCAACTTTTTAAATAAAAATTTCTAACGAATTAACGAAAGGGTATTAATTGTAAGTTTAATAAAAATATAGGGTTTAAATGTAAATACAATTTCATTTTAAAGAAAAAGAAAATATTAAATATAAAACTAATATCAATAATATTAAATTTTGACGTCATGTTGTCCGTATCGACGATACGGATTTGATGGTAAATTTTTCGTTTTATAAAACGACATAACATTATTGATAAACTTAAAAATATGTATTGAATACGTAGTGTTCGAAATGAAAATACGAATTCTTTGAGGGTAAAATGTGTAAAATTGATTAAATAATGAAGTGGGGCCCACTTTATATAAAATAAAAATAAAATAAAATAATGTATAAAATTTTCAAATGTTTGAAACTTGAAACCACCGTCCTTTTTTTTTCTTTCAACATTTTTGACCAAGTTAGTAGTTTTTTTTTCTTTTAATTTTTTTATTATATAAATATTTTAATAATCAAATGTCGCTTTAAAATTAAATTATACATTTTTTTTCATAACTTTTTATATATAACGTTTGGTAAAAATATAATATAAATTCGGGACCGTCATAATTTTATCTACGTTTTGATATAAAATTTGTAATATTCCGAAGAGTTTTAAAATTTTACCATTCACTATTCACGTCGGTCACTATTCACGACGTAAATTTGTTTTTTATATATATTAAAAACATCTAGCTTAGCAGTGTTTGTTCGTATAATTGACTTGAATTAACATACTTAGTATTATAATATCAAATAATACATCGTAGAGATTATGAAATTTACATTTCAATATATTGACCTAACGTACGCTCTGGTTGACTTTCGTTGACTAATTTGACAGTTGTCACAGTATAGCCCACTCAACGATGGAAGCTGAGCTTATTCCCCTAGCAGCAGCAGGAAAAGAGGCATAGTGGATTAGAGATCTACTCTTGGATATCCGATTGTGGGATATTCCAATGGCAACTATACCCGTGTACTGTGACAGTGAGGCCACACTGTCTAAAGTATACAATGCGGTTAGTAATACGAGGTCAAGACACGTTGGTCTGCGACACAACTTTGTGAGACAACTAATTGAAAGCGGTACCATCAAGGTTGTCTATGTCAAGACGAGTAGGAACTTGGCAGATCCACTTACCAAACCTCTGACGAGTGATTTGGTACAATCTACCATGAGAGTCATGGGTCTAAAACCACTATAGAATCGTTCTGTAATGGAAACCCAACTTGACATTAGTGCTCCTAATCTCAAGTTTAAAGGGTAATAACAAAGTCACTGACGATAGAAGGTACTATCAAAATGATAGATCCATGTGAGGTAGGATAGTACGTTCGTTGCCGAGAACGAGGTTGAGCTAAGGCTCTTAACAAAGTTTTGGAGACATCTAAGCAACGAAGCTGTTGTAAAACTTTGCCTATACGACCTAGAGGTGGTGCCGCCTCAAATGAAGATCAGTGGTTTATCTTCTAGAGGGTCATGAAAAGGATTTATAGCGCATGGCCATATTCGCGCTCAGTGAAAACGCAAAGACGGCAGGTGATGTGTGGGGGTAAACCAGAGAGGTCACAAGGTTCTTGGTTTAAACCTATAAGGATACCATTGGATCGGTCTCTTCTTGTTTATTCACATAAACTTGGGTTTAATCTTCGTGACACCCAGGTGACGTCATTTGTCTGAATGAAAGGAAACTCTCCAACTTGGTGGGGGATTGTTGGAATTTTAAGGAATTCACAAGTTGGTGATTTTCCTTGTATCCCACATTGGTGGGGGGGAGAAAGTTTTATGGGTTTATAACTCCATTCCTTTACTAAGCCTTCAAAGGCTTTAGTGGGTTAAGGGATGGGCTAAGCCCACACGCGCGCCGAGCCGGGTCGTGGACGCGAGATGGCGCGATTAGGCGCACTTTGCACTTCGCATCGGTCGCTGGGAGCTGAGGAGCTTTTATTTTTAATGGGGTTCGGGTCGGATCTGTTGGACCGACCCGGTCAACTGGTACGCGCGCCGCGTAAAACAAAGAACCGCGCCGCGCGGCGTAGCTGGTTCAAAAATCAGGATAAGTCTATCAGATCCGATTTTTGGTTAGATTTTATCCAGAATTTGAATCTTTTTCAAATTCAAATCAGTTGTTATCTGATAATTTTGGACCCCTATAAATAGGGCCTCTGGGGTCTCATTTATTCACACCTCAATTTTCTGCTCTCTCTCTCTCTCTGCGATTTCTCTCTCTGTGGTTTTCGAGTATTCGCTTTGCGTTTATCTGTTCTTCCATAGCTGTTGGAACGAACGATATTCTGCATTAAATCCTGGGATTTTACGCTAAAAACTTACAGCCGTCGAGCGCCGTAAAAACCTTTAAGGACAGGAGTCAATCCGTGCAGTCTCAATGACACTAATCAACGATCTTCAGGTTGGTTTTAATATTTTGTCTCGTATTTATTTCGTCCGATAACGGGACAGTCTCCTTCTACCTTTCTATAATTAGATCTGGTCGCGTAGGATCAAATCTGATTTCTGGACGAAATTGGGTAATATAATAATAATTGAATTTATTATTAGCGACTAATCGGTACATAATTCTCAATATTATTTATCGATCCGTCTGCTTTGGGTTTTTCCATTATTCGGAATTAGTTTGCGATACTAATTTCCGGATTATTTGTCTGAAATACAACAGATTTTATATTATCAATGTTATTTAAGTGTAATGGATTAGCTTGTTTGACCAAATACAATCTTGACAAACATCAAACAAGTAAGGGAGGTGCGGAGTGCACACTTATTTGAGTTTGATCAAGGTTCAAAGTACATTGTCATTTACGGGCGAAGCCCCTAAACTGACGGGGGTTCGGGGGCAGCGCCCTTGGTAGCAGGGTCCAAGGGATAGAGCTCTTGGCTGGGGTCGACCCGTGTCCGTGTCAAAGCAGATTGCAGTCAAGAAAATGACATGACCCGTGTGCGTGTCAAAGCAAATTGTAATCAATAAATGACACGACCCGTATGGAAAATTTTCAACTGCCCAGTGATAGTTTCTTGTCGGTTTTAGACAAGTTATATTTAGTTTTGGTCATTTTTCTTGGTACACGAAAATCATAAGAATCCTCATTCTCTCTTCTTGCACTTCTCCGAATTTTATCCAATCAGGTGTTCGATTTGTACCATTGAAATACTTTGATTTGATAGTGATAATTACGATTTTCAGATATTCCAAGCAATTCGTTAACCCCAATTTCTAACAATAAATAAAATTTTGGTTACGATACATAAATAAAATTTTGGTTATGAAATATTAACAATAATCTAGACATGCCAAAACCCAAACTCTAAATGTTACTGTGTAATGTTCATGGATATCGACATAGAATTTTTAACCTTTAAAGGTCAACAACCAACAAAGATTCAACTACATTTGTTTAATATTTATAACTAATAAAATCTTAAGGTGGATACATCACCACCAAAATATGGATATTGAATATTATCTTAAGGGGAGCAACGTTCGGCCTAAATATATAAATGAATTGTGGGTGCATACCCTCTGACTTCTTGTATGATTAATTATAATATATTATATTAGTCTTAAAATAATATGCAATAGTTGATTTTATTATACGAGTTAGTAAAAGTATTTGATTGAATAGTTGTTCATTGAATTTAATAATAAAGACAAAATGCAAAAACATTGTAGACCACAATTAATATTTACTGATTTACTGATTTTAACTAATGCTCATTGCTAATAGGGAAAAAAGGTCTAGAATTCATCCAAAAAACTATCGTATTTATATAAGGTTAAATACAATAAATAAAATATATTTTGTTGATTAACTTATTATAGCATATTTTTCAGGTTCTTTTTATAATTGCACTCTACCTTGATAGTCAATTTGATTATGTGATATATTCATATACAAAACAATTTTTACTTTTATAATTCAATAAACTTTTCCAAGTATATATAACAATAAGATAAATCAAAAGTACAATGCTATAACAAGATAAAAACTTTAATGTAAAATATTTTAATAGGAAAAAGATTAAAAGTATAATACCTTAGTAGAGAATAGAAACAAATGAAAGTAAACTGCCAAATATATTACTATTCTTTACATTTTACCTTTTTATATAATGAATATAATAACATGTTACATGTTATACTATCCTTGTCACCTTTAAATCTCCAAATCCATTTAGCCCACCCCGAGACCCCATTCTCTTTGTAAGCAATAACCTTTTCCCATTTAACCCAAGAAAAGTTGTAACCCCCTGCTAGAGTGACCCTAGAATAATTCTCTCCTTGTTTTCTCCAATAGGAGCAACATGCCCTTAGGGACTCTAATATTAGAAAATAATACATCCCCTAGATTTCGATTTAATTATATAGACATAATTAAGGATAACTAACATGCAAAGATGTAATTTGGTATTGATCTAACTAATTTTCTTGCCAAATACCTTAGGGTCCAGCGGCACAGACGTATGCCCGGTCTCGTTAAGGTCTTGGTTTCAAATCTCACTAGGAGATTAGGTGGGTTAGGGTATATGTGTATTAATATTTTCCGGTTCAAAATACACATGATCATGATTAAATTCTTCATAGATGTGGATATAAGATGAAGGAAACCTGGAAATGAATGATGAATAATGTTCTTGAAGTCTTCTTGTGATGATCTTGAATGGCGGATGATGAACATGATGAACGGGGGCTTGAATCATCAATGGAGAATTGACCAAGCTTGTTTAGCAAGGCTTTGGAAGTGTTTGAAGACCGCCAAAACTAGAGAAAATCTTAAAGGAGAGGTGAATAGAGGACATTCCTATTAATAAGGAAACTAAAAACTGATTTTTAGGGTGAAATCGACACCGCTGTCCTTGAAAGCATTCTAGCACGCATCAAACACGCCCTAAACATGCAAGGAACTCAAACGTCCCAACATACTTCACACACGCCCTACCCTAGGTATCAAATGTTGATTTACTTCAAGAAAATGTCTCAACTTGAAATGCTAAAAGTGCCTAGACATCCTAGGACGTCCCAAATATGCCCTGGCCATCTCAGCCTTTTTCCTTCTCCTGATTTGTTGACTTTAACTTGGGATGTTGACTTGGTTTTACTTGGGCATCCTAGAACGGCCAGAGTACACCCCTTAGGACGTAAACTACAACTCAACACTCCTTCAATAGTTTAATACACAGTCTTAGGACATTTGTTTAGATATCCATCAAATTGGGGCCATTATTATGGCAACATATATTAATTTAAACAATTTAAATCATTATAGTTTGACCCAAAATGACCCGATCAACCTCTCCAACTTATATATTTCTTGTCTTTGAATACTCAGTAACATCACGACCTACCGCAATTTCCCTTAAAATGTTTCGTGGTCAAACCAAAGTTTAAAAAGAGAAATTGCAATGCTTTTGTGTCAAAAACTGCTTAATCGGAAATTTTCAAAATTTTAAATAGTTTTTATATCTAATTACTTTGATGATAAAAATCATCATTTTCCAAAACTCATCATACAAAATCTCTTTACAACTACCTAGCTTGACTTACCACACGACCTTTCAAAGATTATCAACAAATGTTGAATCAGCCCTCAATTAGATAAATCCTTACGCTTTCTGCTATTCGCAGGCCTTAAATAGTGATTCACATTCCAATTCCTAAGGTTCATGCAGTTGGTCTTTTTACCCTCGCATAATCACTCCTCTATATTTATATAATGATTGATCATGGAAGTGTGAGGGTTGGACTTTTAGGCATCTTCTTTGCTTTTTGGCAAATTTTTGTACTTTGAAATTATTGCTACTTCTGGATGTTTCTCACACCAACACCCCTTATAATATAAGTATAAAGTTGTGTTTGATAGCATCTGAATCATTCAGATATGAACCATTCAGAGGTTTGAATCATTTAGAGGCTCTTACTCATTCAGACTTGTCCCTAACCCTTAATGGTTCAGAGGCCATTAAGAGGCTCTTACTCATTCAGATGTGATAAATTTATGAATCAAACGCTCTTATTCATTCAGAACCTCTTAATCATTCAGATTAAGAGGCTATCAAACACAGCCTAAATTGCCATGAAGGTCTAAAAAGATATATAGATACTAGTGGTCAAATGAATCATACATTCCTCTCTAGACACAAAGATGCAGTCAACAAGCAACGTCAAATATTAGGTCGTCGAGGCTCATAAAACTGGGTCCTTATCATAATAGAAATTAGAGACATGATTTATGAAAAGAAAACATTTTCATTCTCGCAACGTTTCAATATAAAAACCATTTATTTTAGTATACTTTTCCAAACCAATTAACCAACCACAAAATCATTCTAAAGTTCAATCCGAAAAACCAATTTTTGTACCGAATATCGTAATTTCAATCTTGTTGTTCCTATCATCTTTTTTTCCTTTCCAAATCATGTTCGGATACAAAAAAGAAAGTCTGTTGCATACGTTTTTATTGAGTCCAAGCATAATTCCTTAATGACACATTCCGATCACATATCTAAATGAATGATTAACATTGTGTACAACTTTCATGATCTTTGGAGTAATCCTTGTTTGAATAATAAAATCAGTTCTAGATACTATACATTCGTTGTCAACAAATCTGCCTATGTTACTTAGAATGAATGTTTACTACGACTCACGACGATGTACAATTATTCCCTCCATTGATGCTGTAATAAAAATGTCACAATTGGCGCACGACATCAAAGGATGAAACATCTGTTCATCAATGCGACCGTGTAAAAAATCCATTTCAAACATCATAGTCTATGTCCTTGACACTAAAAGTATATGATCCGGAAATGATTTATTATTCGACAAGACATTTTCCAAAAAACTTGTAATTAGATTAAATTTATATATTGAAATATTTCTTTGTATAATATAACATTACAAGTTACATATCTTAAAATGTTATGACAAGTGAACATATCTACCTGTCTAATACTTAAATAACAAAGAACATTAACAACCGTTTAACAAGATTTCTATAACTTATTAAAGAAACGTCCATTGGCCGTCCTTTATGTGAGGGAGCTACAAAACTCTATAACGGACTTTGAATCAAATTCACCCAACGACTCTAAACGTGTGCTTGTGTGTGTAAAGAACTTTTATCACTTTTAAGTGATTTGATTGTATCCAAGCATAGTACATTGATAGGATACGCATCTTTTCAAAAGCTTAAACTTTCTATCACCAAGAAGAATCATAACACCATACCATGAATACTTAGCCAATAAGCATTCACAATGTCATATTCCCATCATCTCGCACAAGTATATCTATCCACTAACCCAAAGTCCCAAGAATCTTCAAAAAACGGCAAATTTATACAAATTAGATAGATTTCATAAATCATACCGCACCGATATGTTTATTACATACAAATTAGTATACCACGACTCATAAGTTAACAAAGGGAGAAAAACACTACTCCTAAACTTCCTTCTGTTCAAAGTTGAAACATGGAGCCGCTAAAACCACTCGATAGATGCTTTCAATTGACAGACACGTGTCAGGAAAATAAAAGTAGAAAACCCCCCTTGATACATAACTTCTATTGCGATTAGTTATTCAGTAATTGAATAGTGTTGACTTTCTCGATTTCTAACCTAGTCAACGCTCTTGGGAAGTTGAAGAACGATAAAGAAATAACATCTTTCGGATTCTCTTATGTATTGAACCTCACCATTCATAAGAGTTAGAATTTTTCGACAAATACTTAGCCCTAAACCTTCTTCACTTGACCAATTGCTGCCATGAAACATGTCTTGAATCAATTCCGGTGGAAGACCTTCACCAGGCGACATTATCCTTCATAAAAAACATAAAAAATTACATGAGATTAAGTTTAAAAACGAAATAAATAAATAAATAAATAAAGTACCGAAAGGAAATATGAACATCGTTGTTTCCATCGGAATTTTGCTTTAAGGTCGGGCGAACTTGAATTTCAACCCAACTACCAGATGGCGAATGTCGCGCCATATTTAATAAGAAATTGGTCAACACTTGTTGAACCCTTGATTGATCACCGAAAATGGTCAACGTTTTGACTTCTTCCGGAATGTCCCGGATCAATTGTATGTACCGTTCCCTAAGCACTAACATCACTTGGCTAACAACCGCATCTATCACACTTCCTAGCAGAAATTCATGTTTCTCAAGCTCCAACGAACTTCAACGGAACAAACAAAAACCAAATTAGCAACCTAATAAAGGTGAAAGAATTTTAAAATTGAACTCATTCTTGTAAAAGAACCAAAGTACTTGATTTCGGTCATTGATTAAAAACAATCAATGGCCAAGATCGAAATACAAAACGGTTAGGCGGTTAAACAAATGTCAACCGCCTTACAAAATGTCAACCGCTCAATCTCAGCGTTGGATCAAAACAATCCAAAAGCCGAGATTACAAAGCGGTTAAAGTTGGACATCGGATTATTTGGATCCGATAGACTCACCCTTCCTGGATGTTTTCCTTATTGACATCTTTTATAATCTTAAGCATTTGTTTCTGACACGCGGCGGATGTCTCAAGCAATTGTTTTTGATCATCACTCAAAGTGGATGCTTCCAAAAGAGAATTAGCAAACGAAATGCCACGTAATGGATTCTTAATCTCATGACAAATGTAAGCCAATTCCTTCATTCTAGCATAACATTTCTTCTCTTTTTGGATTTGATCTTTAAGAACTTGTTGCAATTCAGGACTCGCAATTTGCAAAAAACAAAAAACCCCGATAACGTCGCCAGCCATATTAAGCCGTTTATTCGCGGTCAATAAAACTTGCACGAATTTCCCCTTTTTGTCAAAAAACGAAAACGGGTATTTTTCTGTATCTTGTCCTCCGATTGCATTGTGTAAAATAATCATGAATTTTGTTAAAGAATCGGGACCTTTTAGCCGGCAAAAACTCCCGAAGATGTCGCCGACCAACATTTTTCCGACGATGTCCGCTCGGCTCCAGCCGGTGAGTTTTTCCATGGCGGTGTTCCATTCAGAACAACAAGTGTTCTCATCGGATGCAAAAATTGGGGGGATTAGAGCGTTAGGGTTATGAACAATTGCTTTGTAATCACCTTGAATTTGAATGAATTTGTCCATGACGACTTTTTGTCCGGTGACATCTTGACCGACGAAGCAAACGCCGACGATGTTATCGGTGTAATCTTTGCTGGAACAAGCGTTGACCACCACAAAGACCGCCGTTTCTTCCGACGACGAATTGAATGTTCTCAATTTGATCTCGACGTTTTTATCTTCTTCACCTAATCGAAAATTATAAGTCGGTAAAATAGTTCATGAAATTTCAGTTACAGAAAACGAAGAGATAATAGCTACCTTTCAATGCGCGATATAAAAGCTTCGAAACCGTTTCTTCTGATTCTTTATATACTAGATCTCGAACTAACGATTTCCCCATGGCGTCGTCAACCGATAATCCCGTTAACTCTGCAACCTTCGCGTTCCATCCGTTAATTCTTCCGTCAACATCAACGGCAAATATCGGAGCAGTTGCAGTCTCGATCAATCTCACCATTTCTCTCGCAACAGAGCTTAATTCATCCACACCTTCCAATTCCATTTCGTCAATTTGAGCTTTAACGACAGCTTTAGTGTTGTTCTCATCGACATCCTTAAACGAATCTCTCAAAATTAACTGTAGAGAATGAATCGCATCCATTTCTGCATTCTCCCATGGCAGACTTCTACTCTTCACGACTTCTAAAAACGCATTGAACGAAGAACGCGGATGCATTCGTTGCCCGTCGTCTTTATCTTCCGGATGATGCTTCGCTCCGCCCCATTTGATCTCTTTCGCAGTATTCGATCGAAACCAGAATAGAATATCTTTCGGAGTGATATAAGCAACCGCCATTCCACAAACTGAATCCCCTAAAGAAACCGCTCCAGGATAACCGGCGTCTGCTAAACTATCCGTACTTAATCCGGTTGAATCTCGGTGACATGTCGATAGCCAATCGACGATATCTTTGATTTGCGATTCAGTGGGGGTGACGCCGAGGGGATAATACCTTCCTTGATTGTACAAAGCAGCACCGTCGCATTTCACCAGATCCATAATGCTCGGACTTTGAGTAACAATTCCGGTAGCTGAATCCCGTAAAAGCATATCGCATAGTAAAGTTTGTGTTCTTAAAATATGTTTTTCCGACATTTGAGCGGCTAATTGTAACTCCATGTTTAATTGGAGCCCAAATGCTTGCATTAAGAACTCACAAGCGTAACGTAACGGGAATGGGATACATCGAGCAGATGTATGATGGCAAACTACTAACCCCCATAGTCGCATTGAAGATCTTCCTCCTGAATTTTCATCATCTAACCCGTTTATAATGATTGCCATGGCTAACGAAGCTATGGAACCCATGTTAGCCATGTATTGGGCATGGCAACCGTGAGGGGCCCGAAGGGTGGACCCTACTAAGCTCAATGGTTGCATCAATGAGTCGTCTTGGATTACACGAACTGGAGTTGCGCGACAATCGACTATCATTCTAACACGATTTTGTCTAAATAAGAACCTTGAAGCTTGTGGAATGTCAGTTGCGGGATAATGTAAGCCGATATAAGGATCTAAATCGTCTCTCTTGCTTTCAGCGACCACCTCACCATGTTCGTCTTCGTGAAATTTATACACCATAACCCGATCGAAACCTGTAAGCTCACGAACATTTTGCACTACTGTATCGCATAAAAACTTAACGTCTCCACCGGGTAACGATTGGAGGTTTGAAATAGCGCGAACTGCGAGTTTTTGAGATTGAACAGCGCCGGCGATTGATAACGCAGGGTCTTCTGTTCTCGCAGGTTCCAAATCGATTACGATTCCGACATCGATTCTATGCATAATTGCGTAAAACGGTTTCCCGGAGTTTTTTGAATGAACCCAAACGGGATTGAGAAGAGTAATTTCACGAGCACGAAAAGCCCTATCCAGTAACGGAGAACTTGACGGAGTGAAGAGCGTTCTGACGTCGGTTCCAATTGTTAAGATTTCTGGCTTTTCGATGCTCGGAACAGATTGTGGAGCTAAACCTAATCTTTCTCTAGCATTTTCGCTAAACGCGATTACTCTAAAAGTAGAATCGTCGATAGCAATCATGCAACCGAAGGGTTGAATGTGACCTCCTCTTTGAATTCTCGATAAATACGCAGTGATTTGTTGTTCAGGGATTGACGATTGTGTCGTGGTTTTGAGTGATTGTGAGTAATTGAACGACTTACCAGAGCCGCCGGATTGTTCGAAAACGGCGTGTAATCGTGCGTCGACGGTGTATTGTGCAGTCGCTTTGCTCATTGAATCGGCTCGATTGTTTGACCTCGATGATGGTTGAGTTCGTTGGTTGCTGCTAACGGGATGAATTCTTATACTTGTTCTACTTCCGGAAGCCATTTGAGTGAATTAACTGAGAAAAAAGATGAGGTTAATTTCTTGTAAAATCGAATCCGAGATGGATGGTGGAATTGTATGCGTATCTATGATGAACTTTACTAAATTTTAAAGGTGGGTTGTGGTGGACTGTTGGTTTGTTTGTTGCTGTGAAATGTGATATGTGTCATTTTGAAGGGATAGTCTCTTTACAAGAACTGAAATTGATGGATCCTGATTAATGTATAAGAATTTATGCACAATGTACATGTTGTGAAGCAGTATGATTGTGCGTTGGAATTTGTTGTATTTGGATAAAAAGGTTTTTTACTTTTTTGATTTAATAATAGTACTTTATTGGTTTTGATGGACCATCAGGTTGTATCTGGTCTTGTACTGTTATTCAGCATTGACCCTCTTCTCACCTTCCTTTCGAAACAACATCTTGTTCTTTATCTTTTTGGCATTTTTCTTTCCTTTTCTTTCAAATTATGTTTCATAAGCTAAAATTAGTATAAAAAAAGTATGATATTTCAGTTTATATATAGTTCAATAGAAATATCTAGTTACTGTTCATACATTCATAATATTTTTAGTTGTAAACATTTGATGGGTGAGCAATACGGTGAAACAATTTCGGGAATTTTTATGGGCTTATAGCAGGATACCTCAGTTTGAGTGCGAGTGATTTAGACTTAATCTATTAGTGATCGAATACCACGATCTTAAGAAAATAAAGAGAACACTAAAAACTTGTAAATAAATTCAAAGTTAGATACCGAGTAAGTGATGTAAAAAGTGTCTATGAATCATCCTTTAAAAATTAGGGTGAATTTGCCTTTTGATTTGCAATAATATGTCATTGCTCATGATTGTCAACAATATAGGGGTGTTTGAGATTGTTTATTAAAAACACTTTATATTTTTACTAAAAGTATTTATTAGTTTATCCGGTGTTGAAATGAAGATTAAAAAATGTTTGAATTAGTTTTGTTGGAAAATAATCCAATTATATATGTCCTTGGACCATTTATGTAATTACTTAAGTTCACAAGGTATTATTACTATTTATACCTTAAGTTTTGCCTACATGACTAATTAGGTCCCATATTTATGTCTTACATTAATTGATGAGATTAATTGTAATAACAAAGACATGACGGGCCTAATATGGATTTCCCAAGAGATGCACTATACAATACGCGATCAGATTGTAAACGAACGCACGCTTCTTCATCGTTCTTCATCTTTCTCTCAATAACAACACACTAACAATCTTAATTGATCGCCTAATCTTCTCCATCATAATAGTGCATCATCTTGGCGAATCATTGATCATAAGGCACTGAAGATCATGACATTAACATCATTCTCCACCAGGTAAGTTCTTATCTTAATCATCTTCTATCAATATGAAATTGTATTGAATTGATTGAGAAATCGTTCCATGTGGCCAATAATTCTCAACATGTGGTATCAGAGTCATGTTATTTCTTAATTAATTCAATCAATTTCATGTTTAAGAACCCTAATTTTAGTTTTTTCTGCCCTACATGAGTACGGTGTGTTCTTGATTATGGCCAATTACAACAATTAGGGTATTCCGTTAATCCATCGTCTAGTCTTATCATAAAAGAAACCGTCATTATTGTATAAAATTTGAAAGGCTTTCTGAATTTTGCGAAATTTGTGTCTCTAGTTTACATAAGAAAACCTCTTATTCAATTTGCCGAATAAGAATAAAGGAATAACCATTCTTGGCCGTAAACACATTTTGCCATCTAAATTATTTTATTATAAATTCTATTTTAATGAGTGGATGTTTTGAAACCGGAAATTGTGATCGGACGATATGAGTTTCAACAACTTTTCACTGACTTTGAAAACCCATGTGGCATTATGATCGGATAATCTCTCCAAATGAATTGTTTGGATAATTGATTGTTTCCATTTGCCGGTGATCATTTTGGATATGGATGCAACAATGAGATTTTGGGCTTTGAAAAGTATATTCGTCCTTTTAGAATCCACAATCTATTGACTTTCGAACCGGAAATGTATTTTTAATTTCATCTAAATCTATTATTGTGAAAGGGTTTGAAATTGAAATCCATAAACATTAAAGCATCTTTCTTTGATATTGAATTTCATATTTTGGGGTATATGATCAATTAAGTTCATTCCAATATCAATTTTCAGATGATAACAGATTCTTCTTTAACTTATTTTAATATTTATTTTGGAAATAAGTTTAAAGACATCCGAATTAGTAGATAAGTGGTTACCTAACATGTTGATCTTAAGTGGCTGGACCAAAGAAAGGTTACTTGAGTTAAACATTTGGGTTTATTAAACACCACATTATGAAATTGTGTGGGTTGTTATCTAATGAACCCAACGGCTAATTAGATAATGACTCGTGAACTATCGCCTAATTTGCATATATATTGCACTTGTGCCCAACGGTGATGTGTAGTATCTATGTAGCATGATATAACTTAATGATGCCTTAAACATTTGGTCGCTAGTCACAACCAATGAAATAAAAGCATTATCGCGTAGTATTGCATTTCCGCCCAAAGGTGTTATGCAACGCTATTGCGGCATAATTTAATTCTTAGAAAGTTATGATGTTCAATAATTAGCATTAGCCAACGCGAAGCTAATTGTTGGATGTTTTGACTATTTTGTCTATTACTTTGGTGTTGGTAATAGGTCTGAATTCACTCATGAGCCTTACATTACGAGTATGTCCTGAACTAATTCCCTAATACTTTAGTTTAAAACTCATTTTAATGTCTACCATAACATAATACCAATTAACTATCCGGTATTGTATACTATCAACTGGTATGAACTAATTTGCAATATGGTAATTTGCTAGGTTTTAATTTATTTCATTCTAACATTTCTCTTAGTGTGGTTTGATCTTTTAATGACCTACCATAATACGCAAAATGAGAAATTGAAATAAATTAACTCTTTATCATGTGAATACGATATATAAAGAAACAAACGTCATAATGAGGATAAAAACAAAATAGTCTCAATATAGATGGTAAGTCAAATTCACATTATCTGAAGACTAAGGAAATAAGTTGATACTTATCTAAATGACCATAAACTGTTTCTTTATTATATATTCAGAACATTCATTGTGATATCAAAAATTAATTATCTATTTTTCATTCCAGTATAATTAAGATAAGATGTGGCTACTTCTTAAGAAGCCAAACATCGGTGGGAGTGATTAAATAATAATTCTCAAAGTCAAGAGGTTTGTAAAGACACACTTAAAATAAATGTGCCCCTTTTGACTAACGTGCCACTTAAAGAATTAAATATATAATTAATACCTCATAATGATAAATGAAACAAGCTTGGAGGGAAATAAAATATCACATTAGTTTTCCCACCTAAGAGGTTGATATTGAAACTCAATAAACTTAATAGATGTTAACTAGGTTAAGACAACCTAGGCGTTATTTCCTTTAAAATTTTGAATGAGAGTGATTCTTAATTTGGGAAATGTATTCATGATATAAATAAAGAAAGAGAATTTCCCATAAATCACAGTCACTCTTGTTGTAACTCTTAATATTTAGAGCGAAATCAAATATCATCTCGTCAATGGTATCTATATTAGATGAAGTTATGAGTATAACAATTCTATCATAAATTCGGTAGACTAATATACCTCAAGTTGAGTTGGAGGAATTACTGATACTTGCAATAATACTCCTCCCACGCACACTGATAATTATAGTGGTTCTTGGTATTAATGGGAAGTTATGGTTTGGATATACTCGTATGCTCTTAATAAGGCCAATTTTGTGGAGGAGTCATAATGATAACTGACGACAACTTCAACAATAATGACTAAAGATGCTGCAGCACATTATAAGACGTGTCATATTATGTTGTTAAGATAACTAATTAAATGACTCATAACTGAAAACTCTACTTAAAGGCCATTAAGAAATGACTGTGATAACTACACAGTCTTACGTCTTTCTGTAACGCCAAGACACTCTTTAATTGTAAAAATAATAAAAAGGGTAAATGGGTCATTTTACCTTAGAAGGGTAATTTGGTCTTTTGGACAGAAAAGGATTTGTCTTGAAATAATATTTTGAGTTGTGGACTTAAAATGTTATAAAATCTGATTTTTGTCATAAATTGTGTAAATTGTGGCAAAAGTTCAATATATGCAACTCTAGGGACTAAACTGCAATTTCTGGAAGTATAAAAGGAGAGAAGCTTCTCCCACAAGTGCAGATTTTCGTGAGGCTACGGGAGAGGGTTTTCATTGTACGGATTTTGCATAACTTGGAGATTTCTTGAAGGTTTGAGCTTGGATTCCGATTCTAGGCTTTAAATTGAAGGTTTAGAAGCATTGGAGGTTAGTATTTCAAGTTCTAACCTAGATTGTTCTTGATGAACTTTTATAGAAACTGAAATCTGTAATTTCAGCCATGAATCAAGTGGTTTAAATGGCTTAATACTTCCAGTAAGTCATGTTAAAAGGACTTAATTCAAGAAAATGGAAGTAGGTTGCTATTGTTCAAGAATTGAGATTTTGATCAAGAACCCTAGATGACGAGTTCTTGTGATAAACTTGATTCTAATGATTTATAATGAGTTGTAGATGCTATATTGTTGGGGGATTCGACTTAGGGTTATGAGGAAATCTGGATCAAATCAGGAAACGTGTGCATACACTTTCCTTGTTTGATAATTCGACCCTAATGCCTTGGGTTCACGAATTCCAAACTAGGATATTTCCTGAAGGAACAATTTTGATCTTAGGCACAAGAATCAAAATCCGAGAATGAAGAAGATGATAGAAAGAATTGATCTCGTTCTCTTGTGTATCAAAAAACACCATTTATACCTTTCAAGGTAGTTTTTGGCGGTTTTAGGAGGTTATTAGATGGTTTTTAGGTGGTTATTGGTGGTTTAAGGTTAGTTTTTGGTGGTTTAGGGGTAGTTTAACAGTTAGGAAATTGACAAAATATACCCTGTACTTCATAGAATTATATAAATAACCTATAGTACCAAATGTCAATTTCGTTTAGAAAGCCCCTGGAACCCTGCCAGGGGCGCTGCCCCTAGGACCCCGCAAAAGGGGGCGCAGCCCCCTTTGAACCCCTGCTCAAGGGGGCAAGCCCCCTTGAAACCCCCGTTAAGTCTGCGTACTGGCGACATTTAGTTGATACAAGTGTGCACTCCCGCACCTCCTAACTTATATCAAAACTAAAATTGTCACCCTTGATACACGTATTAATTCCATTACACCTAATGTAGTTGGTGACACTAAAATCACCAACAATCCTCCCCCATTTTAGTGTAACCATGAAAAAACAAACTTTAGAACAAAAATCTCAAACTAATGCATAAATGAAAATATCGATACGATTGAATTTTCATGTTAGTATATTATACAATTCAAATATTCGAGAAATCTGGGTGTCTTAAAGATTGAACCCATCAACTCGTTTGAATACCTGAAGATAACATACACATTAGTTTCAACAATCATCTAAAACAAAAACTACATGACACTATTATAAAGCCGAGTGTCCCAATCCATTCTTGATCGTATAAAAGCCAAGTCCCAAGCTTTTTGAAGTACGGCTACACTTCACGATCATATAGGTGATTCTTTTATTCATGTACCTGCTTACATTTTATCAAAAGAATCATTAAGAAACTAAGTTCATCCTGGTCTCACTACAGGTACAAACACACTTACCTTGGGATATTTATGATGTGTGTTTCAATTCATATAAATGAGCTTTCCGTATTGAATTCAACCTCTAACATTGTATTAGAGGGGAATTGGGTATCTCATCCATAAGAATTTATATAGACTTTAATCCCATCCCTATAGCAGACTTGTGCACTAAGTCCCGCGCCAAACTTTTCGTAAGATGGTCCGCCAAATTTTGTTGCGATTTAACAAACTCTACCGAAATGACACCATCCATTATCAAATTTCTAATAATGCCATGTCTAACACCAATATGTCTATATTTGCCATTATAAACCTGACTATAAGCTTTAGCCAATGTGGCAGCACTATCACAACGAATAGACAATGGTGCAATCGGTTTCTTCCACAATGGAATTTCATAGATTAAATTCTTTAACCATTCTGCTTCCTTACTAGCAACAGACAGTGCAACAAATTCAGATTCCATTGTTGAACTTGTTATGCAAGTTTGCTTTTTAGATGCCCAAGAGATAGCACCACCTCCAAGCAAAAATACCCAACCACTAGTAGAAGAATGATCTTCCCCATTAGATATCCAACTTGCATCAGAATATCCTTCCAACACTGAAGGAAATCCTAAATAACACAAACCATAATCATTGGTTCCTTTTAAATACTTAAATACACGATGAACAGCTTGCCAATGTTGAGTACTAGGATTATGAGTAAATTGACTCAATCTTCCTACTGCATAAGCTATATCAGGACGAGTGCTAGTCATAGCATACATCAAAGAACCAATAGCTTGCGAGTACTCAAGTTGTGATATTGCTTTGCCTCTATTCGGCATCAACTTCATGCTAGGATCCATGGGAGTGCTAACAGGTGTACAATCACTATAATTAAACCTTTTGAGAATTTTCTCAACATAGTGTGACTGCGTAATAGCAAGTCCTTTGTTCACCCGTTTAATCCTTATTCCAAGGATTACATCTGCCTCCCCCATGTCCTTCATGGAGAATTTTGATGACAATAAATTCTTAGTAGCATCAACCTGATGTTGATCAGTACCAAAAATCAACATATCATCCACATATAAGCAAATAATCACACCCGATCCAGAAGAATCAAATCGGCTGTAAACACATTTGTCAGATTGATTTAATGAAAAACCACTAGACAAAATCACTTCATCAAACTTCAAATGCCATTGTTTTGGAGCTTGTTTAAGTCCATACAATGATTTCACAAGTTTACATACCTTTTGCTCATTTCCGGGCAAAACAAAACCTTCTGGTTGTTTCATATAAACTTCCTCTTCAAGATCACCATTAAAGAAGGCTGTTTTGACGTCCATTTGATGAATCACTAGATTGTGAATAGCTGCCAAAGCAAGTAACAATCTAATAGTAGCAATTCGTGCTACCGGTGCATACGTATCAAAATAATCGATACCGAATTTTTGTCTAAATCCTTGTATGACCAAACGTGCCTTGAACTTGTCAATAGTTCCATCTACCTTCATTTTCTTTTTGAAAATCCATTTACAACCCAAAGGTTTAGAACCAGGAGGTAGATCAGATAACACCCAAGTGTTATTCTCCAGAATTGATGACATTTCATCATTAATTGCTTCTTTCCAAAAAGCAATATCCCGAGATTCCATAGCCTGTTTGAAGGTCTTTGGATCCTCCTCGGAATGGTAAAAATAAGGAATTTGTGTCCTTATTTCATCTCTTGATCCTTCCACCAAGTACACTTGAAAATCAGGACCAAAATCTTTTGCAACCCGACCTCGTTTGCTTTTACGAGGTTGCTGCGTTTCTGGAGTTGAAACGACTTCTTTACCATCTGATTTAGGCATTTCACTTGTGCTAGGGATCAGATCCTTTGGCCTTTGAATTGAAGAAAAACGCAGCTCATCAAAAATCGCATCACGCGACTCGATAACAGTGTGAACGGAAACTGCCTCATTAGGTTCTATGATATAGAACCTATAAGCCTTGGAATGTTCAGCATATCCAATGAATATACTATCAATTCCTCTTTCACCCAAATTCTTCTTTTTGGGTTCGGGTAATTTCACGACTGCTCGGCATCCCCAAATTCGAAAATAACTCAAATTTGGTGCTTTCTTGTGCCAAAGCTCATAAGGAGTAACTTTGTTCCTTTTATTAGGAACCCGATTTAGCACATAATTTGCCGTGAGCATAGCTTCACCCCAAAAGCCTTCACTTAGACCCGAAAAAGAAAGCATCGAATTTACCATTTCCTTTAAAATTCGATTTTTCCGTTCAGCAACACCATTTTGTTGTGGTGTATAAGGAGCTGTGGTTTCATGAATGATTCCAACTGATTGAAAGTATTGAGAATCCATATATTCTCCTCCTCGATCCGTCCTAAGACATTTTATCGATATACCCAATTGTAACTCGACCTCGGTTTTGTATATTTTAAACTTTTCCAAAGCTTCATCTTTGGAATGCAATAAATACACATAACAAAACCGACTGGAATCATCAATAAAAGTAACAATGTACTTTTTATTTCCCAAAGAAGGTGTAGCACGGAAATCACATAGATCACTATGAATCAATTCCAAAACATCTGTTTTTCTGTTAATATTAGGAAATGGCTGTTTTGTGATCTAAGTTAACATACAAGTTTTACATTTTTCTGAATTAATGTCAAAAGCTGGAATTAATCCGGATTTTGACATTTCAACCATTCTCCTAATATTAACATGCCTAATCTATTATGCCATAACATTGAATTATCAAGAGAAGAAGCAGAAGTCATAAAAACAGATTTGTCATGGGAAGCAAAACAATTAACAACATTTAGCTTAAAAACACGTTCACAATAATAACCAAATCCGACAAATACATCACATTTAGACAACACAAACTTGTTCGACTCGATAACTTGTTTATAACCCATACAATTCAACAAACCACTAGACACAAGGTTCTTTCGAACCTTTGGAACATACAAGACATCATACAAACTGATTGTCTTTCCAGAAGTAAAATTAATACTAACAACACCAGTTTCTAATATTGGCTTTGATCCATCATCCGCCATGCGTAAAACTGAACCTTTATTTACTATGTTCAACTTCGTGAACCACCGTTCATCATTACACACGTGATGAGTGGAACAGGTATCAAGCCACCATGAACCCGAATCAGCCTCCTGTACAAAAGAAACTTCTGGAGTTAGTGAAAGAACATTAGGTACTGAAGTTACAAGGTCAATTGTAAACTGACCTTTGGTTGCAGATTGGTCTTTAGACCCACTGCCACCAGTACCATCTTTTCCACTACCACCACACCATTATTTCCAAGTTTCACTCGACAGTCACGCTTCATATGCCCTTTCAATTTGCATCTCCAACATACAAGATCTTTGGAATCTTTGTTTTTCTTGTTGGACTTGTTGTTGTTACCCTCATACTTACGTTTTTTACCCTTTCCCTTGTTGTTAGAATTGTTGGCCTCAACCATGTGAACTTGGGGCTGTCCATTTTCAGATTTGCCCTTGCCTTTATTGTCACTCTCTTGATTACGAAGACCCTCTTCGATTCTCAAGTGACTCCCAAGTTGAACCAAATTCATTTCTTCCTTTTGATGTTTCAGATTGTGTTTGAAATCCTTCCATGAGGGTGGAAGTTTATCAATCACACTCGAAACAGCAAAGGCTTCATCCATATTCATGTTGTGTTGTTTAAATTGACCATAAATTCGGAGGAGTTCATTGTATTGTTCCATGACAGATCGAGAATCAATCATTTTATAATTGTTGAAATCAGACACAATGAACTTTTTACTGGACGCATCCTCAGCAATATATTTTGCTTCAAGTGTGTTCCATAATTCACTGGCTGTTTCAACACTCTGATAAGTATCAAAGAGAGAATCACACATACCATTCAGAATATGACCGAGGCAGATGTAGTTGTCATTCTCCCATTTGCTTCTCCTTCTGGTTTGCTCCAAGGTTTCATTTTCCACTTCTTCTGGTTTAGGAGTACTCAGAACATATCCAACCTTCAAAGTGATCAACAGAAAGTGCATCTTCTTTTGCCAGCGCCTGAAATCTTGACCCTGGAACTTCTCCAATTTGCCAAACGTAGCAGTCATCTCCTTCACAGTATTTCCAGACATGCTTACTCAAAAACGAAATTATCAAACAAGATTGTTGGGGGATTCGACTTAGGGTTATGAGGAAATCTGGATCAAATCAGGAAACGTGTGCATACACTTTCCTTGTTTGATAATTCGACCCTAATGCCTTGGGTTCACGAATTCCAAACTAGGATATTTCCTGAAGGAACAATTTTGATCTTAGGCACAAGAATCAAAATCCGAGAATGAAGAAGATGATAGAAAGAATTGATCTCGTTCTCTTGTGTATCAAAAAACACCATTTATACCTTTCAAGGTAGTTTTTGGCGGTTTTAGGAGGTTATTAGATGGTTTTTAGGTGGTTATTGGTGGTTTAGGGGTAGTTTTTGGTGGTTTAGGGGTAGTTTAACAGTTAGGAAATTGACAAAATATACCCTGTACTTTATAGAATTATATAAATAACCTATAGTACCAAATGTCAATTTCGTTTAGAAAGCCCCTGGAACCCTGCCAGGGGCGCTGCCCCTAGGACCCCGCAAAAGGGGGCGCAGCCCCCTTTGAACCCCTGCTCAAGGGGGCAAGCCCCCTTGAAACCCCCGTTAAGTCTGCGTACTGGCGACATTTAGTTGATACAAGTGTGCACTCCCGCACCTCCTAACTTATATCAAAACTAAAATTGTCACCCTTGATACACGTATTAATTCCATTACACCTATGTAGTTGGTGACACTAAAATCACCAACATATATTGACTGAAAGAAATCAGTAGAAGCAAGTAGAATTCAACAATTTCGGTTTTTGGACTAAAATTGTGAAAACGGGAAATTGTGAAAATGGATTTGAATTTGATCATTCAATGGTTTAAAACTTGTTATTAGCCAAAGGTTTTGGTATTGGAACAATTCCCAGTGATTAAGTCGAGTAATAAGGGCTTAATAAAGGAAAATGGGATTTTTAAGCAAAAATCGGACTTCACTGACTGGAACTGCAGCAGTCGCGACGCGATGACCTTCTTGGTCGAGACGCGAGGGTGCGGCAGCAGTGCAGAAATCCTCTGTTAAAATTTGGTGCAATTTCCAAGTTTGATTTTGAAGCTAGGCTTATCTGATTGACCTGAAATTTTAAACATAGGTCTAATATGTTGTGAAACTTCATGGAAAATTATCGGAATACGAATACGACCTCCCGAAAGTACTGTAGTAGAATACGCGTATTTCGGGAAGTGTATTAAATTTTTATAACAATGGTTATTGATTGGAAATACTTGGAAATGGTCTTATATTAGACTCTTGTGCACTAGAATCAACTGAAATGGTAAATTAACCTATAATCATTGTGAAATGAATGAAATTATAGGTGCGGGACAAAATCTTGCGGAATACATTTCAAGGCAAGAAACAACTAAAGCTAGTAGTAGCAAGCCTTCAGGTGAGTAATCTTGACAATATCTAGTATGATATATGGTGATTACATTGGCACTACTTAAAGTAGTTGAATACGGGACAAGGGTAAATTTCCCGAATAATATACGGACATGACATTGGATTGTAATTCCAAATGGTGCAGCCTTGTTGGCTATGATTATCATCTTTGAAACTAAACTGGTGCGGTCTTAGGACCATGATATTGGGTTATTGAACCTAATTTGGTGCGGCCTTCGGGCTATGATATAAACAATAAAATGTTATTAAATGGTGCGGCCACTTGTGGCTATGATTTTGGACGTTATGTCCAACTGGTGCGGCCTATATGGCTATGATATTTGGTGCGGCCTTTATGGCTATGATATATGGTGCGGTCAGTGATGACTATGACTTATGGGACAAAAAACTGTATAAGAGTTAATTGTTATTATTCTCTTATTTATGTGTAATGTTATTTGTTGATTACTCATTGGGCTTTATAGCTCACGGTTTATTTGATATGTCCCTGCAGGTGAGCGTGATCCCGCTAAGGGAAAGGATAAAGTCCGTGACTGAGGACTTAGGGTTTGAAGTGACTACCCGGCTTGAAGAATGTATAATATATATGTATTGTACTTCATGATACACTTGTACCTGTTGTATTAACTAATACCCCTATACTTATGGTTTTATTGTAAGATATTTGGTTTGAAAAAAATAAAAATTTTTAAGGGGTGTTTTGTTAATAAGTCGGGTGTTACAAGTTGGTATCAGAGCCGTGGTTTAAGTGAACTAGGTGTCTTAGATTAGATTCCTGGACTTAAACCTTGAGAAAAAAAACAGACAAATGGACTGTTAGATATATATAAGTTTGTTATTATATATGTAATCTAACGGTTTGCTGAATTTTGAAGTATGAGAAATACAAGGAGTAATCCCACTGGTGCAAATTCGCGTGGAACCTCAAGAAGTGGACCAGCCCGTTCACGCGGCTCTGTGGGACGAAGAGCAAGAGCACCAGCAAGGGAACCGGTGGGAGAAAATCCACCTGATATACGGGCAATAGTGGAAGAAGTGGTTAGGCAAATGATGCCTACGTTAACGAATAACCCCAACCCGAGTGGCAATCCCAACCCGAGTGCCAATCCTAATCCTAGTGAAGAGGCTGCAAAAAGTATTCATGACAGACAGCCGGAAGATGAAAGCCAGGGAGAAAGTCGTGCTCGGGCAATAAAAGAAACTCAAGGCGGGGAAGCTTCTACAAAGAAAGTCGGATGTACTTACAAAGCTTTCCTTGGTTGTAAGCTAAAAGAGTTTTCAGGGACAGATAATCCAGTCCAAGCTATGAAGTGGATAATGCATATCGAGAAGGTGTTTCGGGTTAGCAAATGTGCGGATGAGGACAAGGTAGAATTTTCCACAAATCAACTCACAAGCAATGCACTACATTGGTGGCAAATTTACTACAAATCATTGGATCTTGATTCATCCCAATCGGTACCTTGGGAACAATTCAAGACCAAGTTCAGCGAGGAGTATTGTTCAGAGGTAGCTATAAAGAAGTTGGAGGACGAATTTCTGCACATGGAACAAGGTTCCCAGTCCGTCCAAGAGTACACTTTGAGCTTTCTGGAGAAAGCAAGATTTGCAGAACACCATGTCGATACCGAAAAGAGGAAGATTGATAAGTATGTTTGGGGGCTGACGACCCGAATCAGAGAAATTGTACAACCACTGAAACTGTCTACTTTCCGGCAAGTGGTGGATCGAGCCACAGAAAGGGAGACAGAGTTGAAGCGACAAGAAGACGAAAAGAAAGCCGTTGAAACAAAGAGAAAGGCGGAAGACCAAGGTTGGACGCCTCAGAAAAAGTCGCAACAAACCGTGTCTAAGGGTAAGGACCAGAGAGACGAAGGAAAGTGGTGTGAAAAATGCAGAAAAAGGCACTCTGGGAGTTGTCGGGCCAACACTACAACTGCAAATTGTCGAAACTGTGGAAAACCGGGGCATGATGCTAGTAACTGTCGGGCGGAACGTAGGTGTTTTCAATGTGGGTCTACGGGTCACATTCGTCTGAACTGTCCCAAGCTGAAATCTGGAGCAATCAGTGATAGACCCAGAATTGAACAGGGCAGAAAGAAAGAGGAGGTGAAGAACCGAGGAAGATCGGTAGCCTCGCGAGCCTTTCAAATGACCGTTGAGGAAGCTCGTGAGAAGACAGATGTGGTTACAGGTATCTTCACTCTCAATTCCATACCTGTATATGTTATATTTGATCCAGGGGCTACACACTGTTTTGTATCGGAGTCTTTGTTGTCCTGCCTGAATGTACCATTAACTCCTATGGATGAAAGCTTGGAAGTGGCTATAGCGGATGGTAGATATGTTTGGGTTTCTGAACACTTGGAAGGTTGTCAGCTTAAAATCTACGGGACCACTTTCCCAATAGATTTGAAGCCGATGACTACCAATGAATTTGGTGTAATTGTGGGGATGGATTGGTTAGCAACGAATTATGCTAACATGGATTGTAGAAATAAAAGCATCACAGTATTATCACTGGATGGGGAATGGATGAAGATTCAGGGTGAACGACCTCGGTTGAGAATGCCGGTTATCTCCTTTGCTCAAGCCCGAAGTTGTATTAGTAAAGGAGGGATGTCTTACTTGGCTTATATATCGGTGGCTAAACCGATTAAAGTGGGGGTAGCGAATGTGAACGTGGTAAACGAATTCCCGGATGTATTTCCAGATGAACTTCCAGGGTTACCGCCAGATCGACAGGTTGAGTTCACAATTGAACTGATTTCGGGAGCTGCTCCTGTTGCCCGAGCTCCATACCGTTTAGCACCTTCAGAGATAGTGGAACTGCGAAAGCAACTGGAAGAATTGTTAGACAGGGGTTTCATCAGACCGAGTACATCGCCTTGGGGAGCCCCTATCCTGTTTGTTAAAAAGAAGGATGGGTCAATGCGCATGTGTATTGACTATCGGGAATTAAACAAGATCACAGTGAAGAATAAATACCCGCTACCCAGAATAGATGACCTATTTGACCAGCTACAGGGAGCATCTTATTTTTCCAAAATTGACCTGAGGTCGGGTTACCATCAGTTGAAAATACGGGAATCTGACGTTCCAAAGACAGCTTTTCGCACACGATACGGTCATTATGAGTTTTTGGTGATGCCTTTCGGGTTAACCAATGCTCCGGCCGTATTCATGGATCTCATGAACCGGGTGTGTCGTCCGTACCTTGATACCTCGGTGATATTATTTATAGATGATATCTTGGTGTATTCGCGAAGCCAAGCCGAGCATGAAGTGCACCTACGACAAGTGTTGGAGTTGCTTCGCCCAAAAAAATTGTATGCTAAATTCTCCAAATGTGAATTTTGGCTAAGAGAAGTTCAATTTCTTGGCCATGTAATTAATGCCGAAGGGGTGACAGTCGACCCAGCAAAAGTTGAGGCCGTGATGAAATGGGAACCACCTCAAAGTCCAACAGAGGTACGAAGTTTCCTTGGTTTGGCAGGCTATTATAGAAGATTTGTCGAGAATTTCTCCTCGATAGCTGCCCCGTTGACCAAGTTGACCAAGAAAGGCGAAAGATTTGAATGGGCGGAAAAACAGCAAGAAGCTTTCCAAAGGTTGAAACAAGCCTTATGTGAAGCCCCGGTGTTAGCCCTACCGCAAAGCGGAGAAGAATATGTGATCTACAGCGATGCTTCTAGAGTCGGCCTTGGATGTGTGCTAATGCAGAAAGGACGGGTGATAGCCTATGCGTCCCGTCATTTAAAAGACGCTGAGAAGAAGTATCCAGTTCATGACCTGGAATTAGCTGCGGTGGTACTAGCATTGAAGCTGTGGAGACACTACCTATACAGTGTGAAATTTGTCATCTATACGGACCACAAAAGTTTGAAGTACCTATTCGATCAAAAGGGGCTTAACATGAGACAGCAAAGGTGGATGGATCTACTTAAAGACTTTGACTGTGAAATTCAGTACCACCCTGGCAAGGCGAATGTGGTGGCAGATGCTCTAAGCAGAAAAGAAGCTCCTTTGAAAGTTACATCCGCGTGTTTGGGTGTAGCAAGCCGGTTACCAGAATTGATCCGTTTGGCACAAGAAGAAGCGTGCAAGCCTGAACATGTAAAAAGCGAGCGAATGGTTGGGTATTTGAAGCATCTGGAAGAAAATGCACAGAAATTAAAAACCTTTAAAGGTCGCGTTTGGGTCCCAAAACAAGGAGAGGCGCGGAACTTGCTTTTAGAAGATGCACATTATAGCCGGTATGCAGTTCATCCGGGCAGTACCAAGATGTACCGTACGTTAAAACCGTTGTATTGGTAGCCCGAAATGAAAAGAGATATTGGAAGATATGTAGAAAGATGTTTGACGTGCCTGCAAGTGAAGTCAAACCATCAGAAACCATACGGAGAAATACAACCATTGCCGGTTCCAGAGAAAAATGGGACCATATCACTATGGATTTTGTAACAAAGTTGCCGCAGACGCCACGAGGTCATGATTCCATATGGGTGATTGTTGATCGATTGACCAAATCGGCACAATTCATACCATTTAGCGAGAAGTACAGGGTAGATCAACTAGCGAAAATCTACATAGATGAGGTGTTATGTCGACATGGATTACCCGCATCGATCGTGTCGGATCGAGACAGTAGATTTACTTCCCAGTTTTGGCAAAGTCTTCAAAAGCGATTGGGTTCAAAAATACTCATGAGTACTGCATACCATCCGCAGACTGATGGCCAAAGTGAAAGAACTATTCAGACTTTGGAAGATATGCTGAGAACCTGTGTAATTGACTTTGGTGGAAGCTGGGAAGATCATTTACCTTTGGTAGAATTCGCGTACAATAACAGCTATCATTCCAGCATTCAGATGGCCCGTATGAGGCATTGTATGGAGCACCGTGTCGTACTCCGACTTGCTGGACTGAAGTTGGGGAAAGCCGTTGGCTGGACCCGAAATTGTAGCACAGACTGAAGAGAAGATCAAACTGATTCGAGAAAACTTGAAGGTAGCTCAGAATCGACAGAAACAGTACGCAGACAAATGGATGAAACCGATAGAATTCCAAGTAGGAGACATGGTAATGCTCAAAGTATCACCTTGGAAAGGCTTAATTCGTTTTGGGAAGAAAGGGAAGTTGAGTCCTCGCTTCATTGGACCTTTCCGTATATCCCAAAGAGTCGGAGCCGTAGCGTATAAATTGGAGTTACCTGATGAACTTCATGGTATACATGATGTATTTCATGTGTCCCATTTGAGAAAAACTTTGTTTGACAAGTCTCAACAAGTACCTCTTGCTGAGATTGAAGTGGATGACAGCTTGAGATATCCAGAACAACCCGAAAGGGTGTTAGACCGAAAGGTAAGACAGCTGCGAAACAAGAAGATCAGCATGGTCAAAGTACTTTGGCGACATCACAGAGGTTCCGACATGACGTGGGAGACCGAAAGTAAAATGAGGGAGAAATACCCTCAACTCTTTGCATGATTTCGGGGACGAAATCTCTTGAAGGAGAGGAGAATTTGTAACGCCAAGACACTCTTTAATTGTAAAAATAATAAAAAGGGTAAATGGGTCATTTTACCTTAGAAGGGTAATTTGGTCTTTTGGACAGAAAAGGATTTGTCTTGAAATAATATTTTGAGTTGTGGACTTAAAATGTTATAAAATCTGATTTTTGTCATAAATTGTGGCAAAAGTTCAATATATGCAACTCTAGGGACTAAACTGCAATTTCTGGAAGTATAAAAGGAGAGAAGCTTCTCCCACAAGTGCAGATTTTCGTGAGGCTACGGGAGAGGGTTTTCATTGTACGGATTTTGCATAACTTGGAGATTTCTTGAAGGTTTGAGCTTGGATTCCTATTCTAGGCTTTAAATTGAAGGTTTAGAAGCATTGGAGGTTAGTATTTCAAGTTCTAACCTAGATTGTTCTTGATGAACTTTTATAGAAACTGAAATCTGTAATTTCAGCCATGAATCAAGTGGTTTAAATGGCTTAATACTTCCAGTAAGTCATGTTAAAAGGACTTAATTCAAGAAAATGGAAGTAGGTTGCTATTGTTCAAGAATTGAGATTTTGATCAAGAACCCTAGATGACGAGTTCTTGTGATAAACTTGATTCTAATGATTTATAATGAGTTGTAGATGCTATATTGACTGAAAGAAATCAGTAGAAGCAAGTAGAATTCAACAATTTCGGTTTTTGGACTAAAATTGTGAAAACGGGAAATTGTGAAAATGGATTTGAATTTGATCATTCAATGGTTTAAAACTTGTTATTAGCCAAAGGTTTTGGTATTGGAACAATTCCCAGTGATTAAGTCGAGTAATAAGGGATTAATAAAGGAAAATGGGATTTTTAAGCACAAAATCGGACTTCACTGCCTGGAACTGCAGCAGTCGCGACGCGACGACCTTCTTGGTCGCGACGCGAGGGTGCGGCAGCAGTGCAGAAATCCTCTGTTAAAATTTGGTGCAATTTCCAAGTTTGATTTTGAAGCTAGGCTTATCCGATTGACCTGAAATTTTAAACATAGGTCTAATATGTTGTGAAACTTCATGGAAAATTATCGGAATACGAATACGACCTCCCCAAAGTACTGTAGTAGAATACGTGTATTTCGGGAAGTGTATTAAATTTTTATAACAATGGTTATTGATTGGAAATACTTGGAAATGGTCTTATATTAGACTCTTGTGCACTAGAATCAACTGAAATGGTAAATTAACCTATAATCATTGTGAACTGAATGAAATTATAGGTGCGGGACAAAATCTTGCGGAATACATTTCAAGGCAAGAAACAACTAAAGCTAGTAGTAGCAAGCCTTCAGGTGAGTAATCTTGACAATATCTAGTATGATATATGGTGATTACATTGCCACTACTTAAAGTAGTTGAATACGGGACAAGGGTAAATTACCCGAATAATATACGGACATGACATTGGATTGTAATTCCAAATGGTGCAGCCTTGTTGGCTATGATTATTATCTTTGAAACTAAACTGGTGCGGTCTTAGGTCCATGATATTGGGTTATTGAACCTAATTTGGTGCGGCCTTCGGGCTATGATATAAACAATAAAATGTTATTAAATGGTGCGGCCACTTGTGGCTATGATTTTGGACGTTATGTCCAACTGGTGCGGCCTATATGGCTATGATATTTGGTGCGGCCTTTATGGCTATGATATATGGTGCGGTCAGTGATGACTATGACTTATGGGACAAAAAACTGTATAAGAGTTAATTGTTATTATTTTCTTATTTATGTGTAATGTTATTTGTTGATTACTCATTGGGCTTTATAGCTCACGGTTTATTTGATATGTCCCTGCAGGTGAGCGTGATCCCGCTAAGGGAAAGGATAAAGTCCGTGACTGAGGACTTAGGGTTTGAAGTGACTACCCGGCTTGAAGAATGTATAATATATATGTATTGTACTTCGTGATACACTTGTACCTGTTGTATTAACTAATACCCCTATACTTATGGTTTTATTGTAAGATATTTGGTTTGAAAAAAATAAAAATTTTTAAGGGGTGTTTTGTTAATAAGTCGGGTGTTACACTTTCGAACATTAATAGTTCGAGTGAAAATGAGTTTTGTGTCGATACGTAATGATTAAGTAAAATTGGGAATTTTGGAGGAATAAAGTGTTTGTATCGGACACATGAACTTCTAGTATATGCTTGCGGATCCGTTTACATCAAGCCTTCAACCAAAATGTCGTCATAATTGGTTTAAGAGAAGACCTTATATAAAATTATATATAGCATAATGTTTTCATCATGAGTTTCGATGATTAAGATTCTCCCTAACATGTGTTCCCATAATGTGTAGTTTGTCTATTATTCTGTGCACACTAAGTTATTTTATAGACAAACGAAATATCCATAAGTTAAATGTCATTTTTGCTTTATTTAATCCTTATGCTCCTTAAGAAGTATCAAAGTATAATTGATGGGGTCCCGAGTCAAAATGACTTGTCAGGCTGTATCTATTTGCTTTGATATAATTATGGGGTTTTTCGATGAAGCTAACTTGGCCAAATAAAATAATTAGAACTTATACATAAATGTTCTCAAGGCCAAGTGGGAGAATGTTGGAAAATAATCCAATTATATATGTCCTTGGACCATTTATGTAATTACTTAAGTTCACAAGGTATTATTACTATTTATACCTTAAGTTTTGCCTAAATGACTAATTAGGTCCCATATTTATGTCTTACATTAATTGATGGGATTAAATATAATAACAAAGACATGAAAGGCCTAATATGGATTTCCCAAGAGATGCACTATACAATACGCGATCAGATTGTAAAAGAACGTACGCTTCTTCATCGTTCTTCATCTTTCTCTCAATAACAACACACTAACAATCTTAATTGATCGCCTAATCTTCTCCATCATAAGAGTGCATCATCTTGGCGAATCATTGATCATAAGGCACTGAAGATCATGACATTAACATCATTCTCCACCAGGTAAGTTCTTATCTTAATCATCTTCTATCAATATGAAATTGTATTTAATTGATTGAGAAATCGTTCCATGTGGCCAATAATTCTCAACAAGTTTATCCAATATCAAAACGTAATAAGCTGATAAATTATTTTTTATTGTGTTGGCAATTTGTGTTTATGCATATAATGATAAAATAAATTATCAACAACTTTTAATAAGTCAATACAAGGATGATGTAATTTATCAAAAACTCTTTATTTACTTCAATAAATGCTTATATCAAGCATCTCATAATTTAGCCTAATCATTTATGGTTTGACTATTATAGCAACGTGTGTAGTTGTCTGCATTTAAAAGGCTTCTAATTATTATCTCTAAAAGACAGAGAATAATTTAACCATAAAGCTTTCCGGAGGGAGGGTGAGGTGAATGGTTTCCACCGATGGATAACATCGCCTCCCTCCCATGTCGTGACCATGCACCACGAGGCTCGCAGAAGAGCTTTTCGTCACACGGGGAAAAGGCAATGGGAAATGCTAAGATTGTATCTTGTGCATCATTAAATGTACCAAAAGTGAGAAGTGACTATTTTCAGGAGTGAGAGAAAGAATGAATGATGCTTATTGAATATTGATATGTCAAGAAAAAATAAGAGGTAAAAGTTATATTTGAAAGATCTACTTTTAGAAGTCATTGCACCAAACGAATGCATAAACATGTAAGAGTCTATACACGAAAAAAAAACAACAAAACTCTAATCTCATACAAACATGTCAAAGCCGGTGTAGTTTTGTAGAAAAAGTTTAACCATCTCTTATTCAAATAAGAGGTTACAAAGCACAAACCGATGTTGGCTTGTATGACTCAAATCAAAGCTTAGTAATCAAGCGAACCAAGCTCGAGTCAATTTCAAAAGCATTGCACTAAATAAAGTTTCTATACTTATAATTAATTTAACTGCCATAACTTAAAAAAAAAAAAAAATTTAATGCCCATAATCTTTATAAATTCAGAATATCTGAAAATTACACATGTGCTGAATATGGTCCCAAGACAAAGTATTTTCCAACACAAAAGATATTATTATGACATTGCATTGGAAAAAGAGAGTGGGGCCCACAAAGGTACCTTGTTGGTGGGGACGTTGTGTGTTGTCTGTATTATCTTTGGGATCACATTCAGGCCACGTGAAATTTGTACTGTGATTTAACCCCCTCTGTTTCCGCCATCAATTTCTTTATCCAATAAAAACATGCCACATATGCAGCTGGAGCCATTGAGCAGTGGGTCAAAGAGCACGTGTTGTGGGTCATAACACGTAAGGTATACCACGTGGACATCTTCAGTATAACCAATGAAGGCATGCCAAGTAGCATATGCGCCCGATCGTACTCTGAACGCGGTGGGCCGTATGAGTAAAAAGACGTCGGCATCTCTCGTTTCTTTTGAATTCTTAATTAGTTATCTCTTGTGTCATGCACTCATGTGTCCTGTGTGTAACTTTTTATCAGCGCCATCAAATTTAAAAGAAAGAATTTTTCCATTATTAACTATTTGATAAAATAAAATTTATCGGTTGCAACTATATAGTTTATAATCATTTATGTTACTATGGATTAAGGCCAATAAAATTGAGTAACATAAGTTGTTAATTTTCGTAGAAGTGCGAACCAAAAAGAGAAATCGATGGAAGAAAGTTAGGGTGTGTTTGTTTTTATTGAAAAAGTCTTTTTCCTCCGGAACATCTTCCGGCGGGTAGATGTTTTAAAAAAGAGGGTTTGTTTTCCAGAAGAGAGAATACATGATAAAGTCTTTTTCACCCCTTTTGCCAAAAGACATAACAAAATCGCTTTTTGCCTCTTTTGGATATTCACGCTGCATAGAACTCTCTCCTCCTCCCGTCTTCATTTTTCAGCGATCGATCCTTGCTACCCTTATCTCCAATCGACTGCTGGCCATCGCTCCTCACTATGCCGGCCATCGTTCCCGATGCCGGTCTGCCGATTCACGCCGCCACAAGTCCACGCCGCCGCCTCCAGGCCTCCGACAATCAGGTTGTAGTTCCGATTCTTGATTCTATTTTCTCCCCACTTTCTCGTCCTCTTTGATTATATGAGATGGGTATTTCCGATCTAAAAGTTTCTCGTTTCTGACAGGCCGGCTTCGTCTCCGGCCACCAAAATCTCGATTGCACAAGATTACCCACAATACCCTTGCAGAAGTAAGTTTAAAAAATGTATTTTTTTTCCTTTCACTTGTAGTTTAACGTGTGTATTTATGTTTTACTTCTATGTAATGCGATTACATCTGTAATGCATCTGTTGTAATGCATCTGGATGTGATTGTTGATTTCAATTGGTCAAGATATTCCAATTTTGCCCCTTTCATCTTTGAATGCATCTGGTTATATGTTTTACATCCAGTCATATGTTTTACATCATCTAAGGTCTGTTAATTCCATTTTTACCGCTTTCATCTTTGTAATGCAACCTGTTATATGATTGTTTGATTTCAGTTTTACTTCTTGTAATGCATCCAGTTATATGATTGTTTGATTTCAATTGGTCAAAGATATTGCCTGTTAGGTAGTCATAATTTCAAAAAAAATAAATTTTAAAAAAAAATAAATTTTTTGAGGGGTAGGGTGGGTTGGATACTATTGGATGGGATGGGTCGATGTGGGCGGTAAAAAAAATTAAAATTTTTTTTTTGACGGGGATGGGTCGGGAGTGGGCAATGTATTAGAATGATTTCAAAAAGACATTAAAAACAAACACTTTTTTAGGAAGACCGAATACATAGAAAAAGACTTTTAGTCCACGTCTTTTTCCGCAGACATGGAAAAAGACAAAAGACATTTAACATCTTCGAAAACAAACACAACCTTATTCATTTTGACAACTATTCATGATTTATGACTAGTCTTGTCCAAAAAAGTAATAATAATGATATATGATATAATTGCAAGAATATAAACATGTAACAAACATGTTTTCATTTCGAGCGTGTAATTAGAAATTAAAAAGGAAAATAAACCGTACTTGGAAAATCAACGAACAATGAAGCTTGTTTGGATTTGGACTTCTGTTTGGCATGCTAGCTGAAAAATTAGCTTTTAGCTTATAAGCTAGCTTCAAGTAGCTTATTGAAAAGCTAGCTTATAAGCTACTTTTTAAGATACAATAAGCTACTTTAGGGGTTTTGCCAAACGCTCAAATACAATAAGCTCAAAAAATAAGGTAGCTTTTAAGCTAGCTTATATACGCCAAACACAGCCTTAATTAACTTCCGCGGCCACTATGGGGCATATAATATATAAACAATTGTAACTATTTTACAGTTGTTTTCTTTTAGGGTGATTCTATACATACCATTTACTATCTAATTATACAACTGATTTGATTTTTTGTCTTTTTGTTTTTTTTTTTGTCTTTTGTCTATTTTGTTTGTTTGTTGTTTTTTTTTCTTTTTTTTTTCTTTTTTTTCTTTTTCTTTTATTCTATTAATAGTATTTGATTTATTATTATTATTATTATTATTATTAGAAAAACAATAATAATGAATTTACATTTTATAATTTTTACGTTTTAATAACAATAAACAATAGTTTTTTTAAAAGTAATTACGGCAAATCGAACGACGTTTATAACTTTATAAAGTTATGTCAAATTATACCAAAACGGTTATGTCAAATTTGAACGAATGTCAAATTAATGAATTTAGCTTTTATAATTTTTATGTTTTAGTAACAATAAACGATATTTTTTTTAAAGTAATTACGACACAACGAACGACGTTTATAATTTTATAAAATTATGACAAATTATATCAAAACGGTTATATCAAATTCGAACGAATGTATAAAAATAACAATATAAATAATAATATAATGCAAAGTTTGATCCAATATTACGACTGGGTCGATGGACCAAGAATGACGGTTTTCGGCTAATAATAACATGGATTTCGATTACTGGTATAACCCGAAGGATTTTATAAAAAATAAATTCTAATTCAACCACTTGATTTATAAACGACTGAATAAATTCGAACGAATAAAAAATAGACATTAGATTATCAATAAACACGAACGGTTATAATTTTATTTTATAAAGCTAATAATAATAAATTTAATTTAATAATAATAATAATAAATAAAAAGACAATAAAAGACGAAATTGAGATAAAACAAATCAGTTAGTCAAATCAGGGGGTATAATATGAAATGAGGTTGCTATAGCACAACCATTTCTTTTATTATTAACAAGTTTGATACTAAAAGTTTAAAGTGAATGTTGTGAATACTCAACACATTTAGCCTTTTGGCTAAGTCAACTATGATTCTTAGACTATTCGGTGTGGTGCAGGAAGGAGGATGCTTCATCGGTGACCCTGCATTATTTGGCTCGCATTGTTCGTTTTCATCGTGTGGGGAAGAAACGACTATATAGCCGTTAACATTTAAAAAAATAACCAAAATATTTTACCTATATATATATATATATATATATATATATATATATATATATATATATATATATATATATATATATATATATATACACACACACTCGAACTTTAAAAATACTCTCATCCATACAAAATACAATATTTCACACAACCAAATTTTTTTCCAATGGCATCATCCAAAAATTTTTCTCAAAAAATTTAAACGTCACAAAAAACATAATCCTGAACACCGAATCGTCGCCGCAACCGTATATTCCGCAAATGGAAAATCCCATTTTCTCGCCACCACAATTCCATTATACGACAATGTCATCTACGTTTTACCCCCAATCCCACTTTAACCCGTTTTTTGTACCCCTAGAAACCAATTTCACCGAACCACAACCCGAGCCTGTCGACAAATCTGATTCTGATTCAAGTACTGATGTAGTGCCCGAGACACAACTTGAATTTGACTCCAATGAGGCCCCGCTCCAACGTAAAAATTCCGAAAAAATCGAAGAAGAGAACCTGTCCTGCTACTCCTGTACCTTGGACCCCCGAAAAAGAAATCACTTTAGCACGAGCGTGGTTCAATGTTTTAGAGAATGTCAAATCCGAAAACGCCCAATCTAAACATCATTTTTGGGAAAGTATTAGAACTTTGTTTCATGCAAATCTGGGGCGTGCACCATATCGATCGAAAGATACAAAAACAACAAAATTTCGAGACGTGAACAAGACGGTGACGAAGTTCAATGGTTTGTACAAGAACTTCGAAGATCAACGTGAAAGCCACGAAGACATACTCCAAAAAGCACTTGAGGTTTATCTGTCAGAGAATCAAGAAAAATCGTTTAAATTTATGGGTTTGTGAAGTTGTACGAGTGTATCCGAGATGGAAGGAGGTCTCAAGTAAATACCAAAAGCTTTTTTGGCATTTTGTGTGACATAATTAATCTTATATGATATGTTAGGCATGATAGAATGAAATCATGAAGGAATTGTTAGGTGGAGGCTAAGTGTAAAGTGCAAGTGGGTGAAATAGGTGTTCCTTTGTGTTGGAAAGAAAAAGATGCACAAAGTGGTTTTATCTTTTGGAGCTGACAAGAATCAATTAAGGAGACTTGCTCTCCCTTAATTGATGACATATATTACTATAATACTATATATATAGAGACATATATCTAGCAAATAAAACAGCCTCACACAACATAAACACAAAACAAACATACATAAACAACAAAAACAAGTGCAGATCACGATTCTAGTGAGATAAATCCAAGAAAATTTGTTATGAGGTTGAGAGCATAGTTAGCTTTGGAGCAGACACTACAAAAAAGTTCATTTTCTGTTGATAACTCAAGTTGGTGTAACATTAGTGTGAGTTATCAGATTACAAATACAATTTTAGCCTTGTATGATTTGTATGTTCTTTGTGATAATAAAATACCCTCTCTCTCTCTCTCTCTCTCTCTCTCTCTCGCATTCTTCTGTGGAACACCCAATAAGACTGGTCGTATGAACCACGTTAAATTGTTGTGTTCCTGATTTTCTAATTTTTCGTTTTGCAAAATTCTCAGTTTTATTTTTTGCATTATACTAAAGTCGTATTTATCAATTTGTCTGAAAGTGCTTAACTTGTTTTGTTGTTTATCCCATCAAACTGGTATTAGAGCCATGGCTGAAGAATGTAAATTGAAGATTATCTCTACCAAAAAAATTAACGAACCGTTGTTTGGAGAAAAGCCTACAAAAATGAAGCAGGAGGAATGAGACTTGTTAGATCGGTAGGAACTTGATGTAGTAAGATTATCATTGGCAAATAATGTAGCTTACAATAGTGTCAATGTCAAGATTACTTACAGTTTGATCAAGGCTATCTAATATGTACAAAAAAACCTTCAGCTCCAGATAGTATTTTTCTAATTCGGCTGCTAGTAAATCTAAAGATGAATGATGATGGCTCAGTGACTAGTCACATTAATGAATTCAATTCAATCATATCAAGTTTGATTTCAATTGATATTGGATTCGAGGATGAAGTCGTAATGTTGCTACTATTATCATATTTGCCTGATAATTGGTCAGGTATAGTGACAATAGTTAGTAGTTCATCCATAAGTGTTAAGCTGACATCCGAAGGTATTCGTGATTTAACCCTTCGTGAGGATGTGCACAGAAGAGTGTCGAAGAATCTTCTAGTAGTCTCCTAAGTAGTGAAAATAGAGGAAGATGGTCCAAAAAAGAGGGCGGTGGTAGAGGCAAATCGAAGTCGAGAAAGAAAGGTGAATCTAATAATAGAAGGATATTACATGTTGGAACTACAAGAAGAACGACCATTTCATAAATCAGTGCCCAAAGCCTTCAACAGATAAAGGCGAGAAGGAAGCAAATATGTCAGTAGATTATGAAGATGATGTGCTTATTTGCTGTGTCGAAAACTCCACAGAATCTTGGATCATGGATTAAGGTGTGTCGTTTCATGTTATTCATTCCAAAGATGTAATGTAGAATTTATGACAGTAAAGTGGGAAGATCGGATTAATGCTGAATATTACAGGTGTTGAGGATGTTGTCCTCATGACGACTTTGGTTACGAAATAGACTTTGAAAAATGTCAAGTTCATTCTAAACTTGAAAGAGGATGTTAATATATATGGGATAGCTTGTTGATGAAAAGTATATGTATATGTAGAGAGGCATTGAAATATGCAAATCTGATCACAACTACGAAATCTCAAAAATGTCTCAGAAAAGGATGTGATTCATATCTCGCCTATGTATTAAATGAAAGTCGGAAAAGAATGGATCGAATATGTGAAAGTTTTAGGGAAATTCGCTGAAGTATTCCTCAAAGATTTGACCGATTTTCCACCCAAAAGGCAAGTCGAATTACGAATAGATCTTGTACCAAGAGCGAAACATTAACCCAATGCAAAATTAGAAATGAGATGTGGATGAATGTAACGTCTGTGTCCACAATGAAAGAAAGTTTTATAGTATATTTCATAGAGTTGTCCCTACAATATACATTTTATGCGGCTTTGAACCCAACTACAAATGTTACGGTTGTTGAACTCTTACTAACTAATATACCCGATGGCTTAGGTCTAAGCAAAAAGGCCCTTATTTTTTATGGAACCAAATAAATAATGATAATGATATTTTTTTAGAGAGTTATTGAACCATTAAAACAACAAATACGAAAACCCTAGTAACATAAACAACGTTACGTGGTGTGGGCGGATAACAACATTAAGTAGTGCTGCTAGTGCGTCGTGTATAGAAATCGAAATTACTGTTTCTATAATAATCTCCAAGATGAACGTTCTAAATGAGTGCACACTACTTCAAGTAAGAGCGAAGTTCGAAATTATATTTAATCAAAATTTGTAAATTATATATCTTGTAGAATCTGCAAATTTGGATTTGTTGGCATGGTAAATAGGTAAGAAACCACAATATCCTAATATAGGCTTCTCAGGTCGTGATTTACTAACTATATCCTTGAAATTTTCATTTTCTCTTACTTGCATGATTGTATCGATGCGGAGAACATGCCTTATACTACGATTAGTGGAGATATGCAAATGCTTAAAATATTATCTAGATGGAGTGGAACAAATATAATGCCTTATAACACTTGAGCATTCTCATAAAAAGATGCATTACGCTGAAAATGAAATACTTGAACAAAAAAAGAGCTCACGGTTCACTGACGCCCGAAAGTATGAACTATTTTGGCGATGAAGGCATGATGAAGACTATAAAAAACTTCTAAGACTATGAAGAAGATGAAAATAACCAAGACCGTAAAGACAAAGATGAAAAAACCAAGAACGCTATTTGATGTAATAAGAGTTACATTTTTGCAACAAAAAAAAAGGTTGGTTCGTGGTAGGTCATGTCCAACACCTGTTTTTGGGGTTCGTTTCAGTTTATTGAGCCTAGGCACGGTCCAAAGTCCGTGTTAGTTTAGTCAAAGCCATGTTTGATCGGTTTCCTCAAAACTCAAGAAAGATATCTGAACTTAAGCCCAATTGGCTTAGTGGCTACAAAACCTTTGTTCTTTTGATAACCTCAAAGTAATTGTTTAAATACTCTGAAAATCCGATGCAATTCACCTTTGTTACAATCTAACAGAGCACCCTAGTAAAGTGTCTCAATTTCCCAAACCTATTGATTGACATTGACTTACGAGTTACGATGAAATTGAAAACACGTCTCTCATTATTTCAAGGCTAATGCTGTAACGACCGTTTTTCAAAAACAAAAAATAATAAAAATAAAAAATAAAAAATAAAAAAAATGAATAGTAACTCCGGCGGCGTGAATAGTGCTCGCGACGCGACGTGAATAGTGCTCGCGACGCGAGGCCTGACAGAAGCTTCTCGAGAAGTGCGCGATGAGGTAAGTGCTTACGTAATGGTCACGACGCGACCGGGGGTCCGTCGCGACGCGAAGAGGGTCCAGAGGCCTATAAATAGGAGCTCCAAGCCTCATTTTTGGGCAAAACAAATACTAAACACTTATATACTATCGAGGAGTGTTCTGGTGAGGAAAATAGGTCGGGAGGAGTTAGGAACGAGCGGTAGCTGGTAACGAGGTGCTCGGGAAGTGTTGGAAGAGCGGAACGGGAAACGTGCCAAGGCTTTGTGAAAACGCCAATCTTAAGTGAGTAATCACTATCGTATTTCTCTAGTAGTTTATAAGTGTTAAACTATAATATGTAGAGGTTATACTATTCGTAATTCCAAAAATAATACCGAGTGATTTACTTACAAGGATGGTGTCTAGGCCGATTACTTGGGATCTGGTTGTTGGATTTTCCGAAAGGCTAAAAAGCTGAAAGGATCCTGCCACCCCAACTAATCTTCTACCTGGCTATCCTTTACTTGATAAATCACGAGGTATCATGTTGGAATTATGGAAGGATCTAGTGAAGCAACTATGGTATAGTTAAGGAGTAAAGAGTGATAAATGTCTTCCGGTGTTAACAGTTAAAGAGGGAATACGAAGCAGAGATAAACGCTGTAGCCGACTATAATCAGGTGAGTTTCTCACTACATTGTGTGGACGTTATATGTCCTTTGCTGTATTTTTGTGTGCTTATAAGATGTTTATAAGATGTTGGTAAATAGTACCAAGTTGTGTGTATATTGTTGATATATATCTTTCTGTTATAATTATATGGGTTGGGTTATGGTGTGTGTGGGCTCAACGTACTGAGTAATATAGAGATACGCGCAAAAGACACTGAGCAGATACGCATGACTCGACGTACAGGGTATGCGCGGCTCTAAGTGCTGAGCAGGGGAATTAGATTTACTGAGCAGATACGTATAGGAGGTTATAATCCAATATACTGGGTAGAGCAGATTATGTGACGCGTGGTTGTATTTTTCCTGTTAGGGGTAAAGTATGTGTAGCTGATATGCTGTGTAGTTGTTGGAACTCACTAAGTCGTGTGCTTATCCTTTCCCTTTTAAATTACCATTTCAGGTTGTACAGGTGGAAATGACAGACAGGCATGACGAGTACACACTGATGCTGCTTAATTGGGGATTCATGCGGTGAATAGATGTTTAAAATGATTTCTAAATATCTTCAAAATGTTAATTATTGAATAAATTGATATTTATTTAAATGAAGATGTTTTATTAAAAACCGGGTGTTACAAGTTGGTATCAGAGCCAAGACTTGAGTGAATCAGACTCACTTGATGGGTTTTGATCTCAAGCTTGAGACTTAAAAGTTTTCTTTGGAAATATTTTTACAAGAAATTATAAGTTATTTTTCGAGTAAGGGGTTAAATGAATGTTGTTGCAAAGACGCAGTGTGTACCGTCAGCCGACGTCAGTGGGGAAAAGGTTAAGTGCTTAGTCTTTGTTGCTATTTCTGTAATATATGTGTGCTTAAATGCCATTAAAGTGTAGGCAGTAGGAACTAAATAGTCCTAAAATTTTTGAGTTGGCCAAGTTTCATGTTCCTTGATAAGTGATATCCATAAGGTAAGTCCTTTTATGTGAAAAATTTTCTACGACTATGTTCGTAAAACAACTTGGGGTATAGGTGGTAAAATTATCGTGAGAAGTGAATTGGAGACTTCTGGACAAGTTCTGAAACGAACGAGGGTAGGTGTGGAAGATAGTAGTAGAGCTCCTACTATTGAAAGCACAGGATCCGCGTTCGAATCGGGAGTTGGTCGTAAGGAATCCAATACACTGAGGGTATAACTAATTGGTTTATATGCTGATAAACTGTATTTGTCCATTCTATTGGTTGGCAATCATAGAGTTTATTGGGATCAATTAGGACGATTGAGAATCTAGTGACGTTTCATTTCTTAATAATTAAGTAATGAACAGTTGATGTGACTATAGTAGATGAGCTGTGCAAAAGTGACACGTTAAGTCTCTTCGTTACTAAGAAAAGCACAGATAGTGGATGATAAAAAAAAGATGTTGATTGCTAGAATAGTCGATTTTGATTGACTATAAATAAACGTAATGTTATTTAGAGAAGAGCATAAGTCGCAAATTTCATTTCCAGATATGGAGATATATGTGAGGCTTCCAGGTCATCTACAGTTGCTGGTTAACAAGTTTTATATACGAAGTGTGTCAGATGACTGTAGTACGATAATGATGAAGGCTGAGGATGTATGTGAGCGTATCAACAGAAATTGGGATCCAGTAACTGGATGGCATAATTTGGAAGAAGACATACGTGAACTAAAGCAGTATATAGACGTGAAAAATATACGCACAGATATACGTGTACATGCTAGAAACATAAGGTTTTATACGTGGTGTCGTATGTTTGTAGAATTAGAGTTTTATCCATCCCCGTACAAGAGATGTACGTGTATACGGGATGGACATATAATAACAACTCGTGAGAGTGCAGATGACATAGTGGTGTGGCGTAAGGGTATTCATGTAGGTAGTGAATACTATGAACGAATGTATCATAATAGGCTAGATGTGGCCTATCAGTGTATCATGTACTTAAAATCTGTTAGTATATGAAAATAATGAGTTGAGAAAATATTGCTAACTGACCAAGATAACTATCTTGTTAGCATATGTGTGTTGGGTAAATGACTAAGTGAATATCTCTTAAGTAGGTAACCCGTAGGCAAGTAACCGTGGATAAACTGTGTCGGTAGCTGGTTGAATATCTAGTTGATATTAGCTGTGCGGACGAATACGTGAGTATTAAGTGGTGATAACCATGGATATGGTATCATATTGTGGGTGGAGATTTTGTAGTTGTATGTGGAGACTGAGCTGATATGAGGATTATTGGTGTCATGTGGTTGGTTGCAGAGCTGTGCAGTCGTATGTGTGTTAGCTGTTAAGCCTTTAGAGCGAAAAGCTGTTTATTCTGTGGGGCCACTTATACTTGTAGTTGGGACCACTTATTAGGTGGGGCTACTAGTATTGTGGTTGGGACCACTTATGCTATGGGGCTACTTGTACTTGTGGTTAGGACCACTTATTCCGTAGGGTCACTGGTAACTTGTAGTTGTGACCATTTATTCTGGGGGTTAATAGTACTTATGGTTGTGACCACTTATTTAGTGGGGCCACATTTGGTAGGACCACATATGTGTTGTGGATCTTATGAGCAGTAATTGTGGTGGGACCACATAAATGTTGTGATGGCTTTATTGGCTGGCAGTTCCAACACACATACAGTTGGGTGTTTGGTGAATAGCTGAGCTGTTGAGGTTGTTAAGAGCAGGGGTTGTGATATGATGTGGTGAACATGTGATTATACGATGCATAACAAGTACCTTGCATCCATGATGTCAGTATTGTGAGTATATGAGATTACATAACGAGTACTTATTAGTCTCAATAGGTTGGCCTAGTTGATTAGAGGTGGTTAATGTGCCAGTATTGTAATACCCTTTGGGTTTACTAATACAACCGTATTGTGTTGAAATAGAGAATGATTGAGTGGAAGAATTAGTGTATGTCAACGTTGGAGATTCCGGGGACGGAATCTTATAAAGGGGGGGGGGGGGAGAACTTGTAACGACCGTTTTTCAAAAAAATAAAAAATAAAAAATAAAAATAAAAAATAAAAAATAAAAAAATGAATAGTAACTCTGGCGGCGTGACTAGTGCTCGCGACGCGACGTGAATAGTGCTCGCGACGCGAGGCCTGGCAGAAGCTTCTCGAGAAGTGCGCGATGAGGTAAGTGCTTACGTAATGGTCACGACGCGACCGGGGGTCCGTCGCGACGCGAAGAGGGTCCAGAGGCCTATAAATAGGAGCTCCAAGCCTCATTTTTGGGCAAAACAAATACTAAACACTTGTATACTATCGAGGAGTGTTCTGGTGAGGAAAATAGGTCGGGAGGAGTTAGGAACGAGCGGTAGCTGGTAACGAGGTGCTCGGGAAGTGTTGGAAGAGCGGAACGGGAAACGTGCCAAGGCTTTGTGAAAACGCCAATCTTAAGTGAGTAATCACTATCGTATTTCTCTAGTAGTTTATAAGTGTTAAACTATAATATGTAGAGGTTATACTATTCGTAATTCCAAAAATAATACCGAGTGATTTACTTACAAGGATGGTGTCTAGGCCGATTACTTGGGATCTGGTTGTTGGATTTTCCGAAAGGCTAAAAAGCTGAAAGGATCCTGCCACCCCAACTAATCTTCTACCTGGCTATCCTTTACTTGATAAATCACGAGGTATCATGTTGGAATTATGGAAGGATCTAGTGAAGCAACTATGGTATAGTTAAGGAGTAAAGAGTGATAAATGTCTTCCGGTGTTAACAGTTAAAGAGGGAATACGAAGCAGAGATAAACGCTGTAGCCGACTATAATCAGGTGAGTTTCTCACTACATTGTGTGGACGTTATATGTCCTTTGCTGTATTTTTGTGTGCTTATAAGATGTTTATAAGATGTTGGTAAATAGTACCAAGTTGTGTGTATATTGTTGATATATATCTTTCTGTTATAATTATATGGGTTGGGTTATGGTGTGTGTGGGCTCAACGTACTGAGTAATATAGAGATACGCGCAAAAGACACTGAGCAGATACGCATGACTCGACGTACAGGGTATGCGCGGCTCTAAGTGCTGAGCAGGGGAATTAGATTTACTGAGCAGATACGTATAGGAGGTTATAATCCAATATACTGGGTAGAGCAGATTATGTGACGTGTGGTTGTATTTTTCCTGTTAGGGGTAAAGTATGTGTAGCTGATATGATGTGTAGTTGTTGGAACTCACTAAGCCGTGTGCTTATCCTTTCCCTTTTAAATTACCATTTCAGGTTGTACAGGTGGAAATGACGGACAGGCATGACGGGTACACACTGATGCTGCTTAATTGGGGATTCATGCGGTGAATAGATGTTTAAAATGATTTCTAAATATCTTCAAAATGTTAATTATTGAATAAATTGATATTTATTTAAATGAAGATGTTTTATTAAAAACCGGGTGTTACAAATGCACATGGGTTTCTTATTTGAAAATCACTTGGTTTTCTTTTAAATGCATATTCTAATGTTGACCGGACTCTTCAAATAATAAAAAAATTTACAGTTGTTATTATGTGTTTCTTGGAAGTTGGAAATAGAGGTGCACAAACCAAACATAAAAACATAAAATCAAAACCAGTTTTTTTTTAGAACGGCGACTTCATTAAGAAAAACAAAACTAGTAAGGCGCTAGAAACAACACAACAGAAACAATTATAATATGCAGTTAACAGGACTACTTAACCAATCATTCCATGCTATAGTTTTGTTACATCTAAATTTAAACCAATTATAAACATCGACCTGAATTCCGTCAACAATACGAGAAGCCCACGGCTTAATCTTTTTAAAAACAGCCTCATTAGTCATTCCTCGCCTTCCATGTCGACCAAACAGTCGCATAAAGGATCCAGATCCTTAACTTCACAAGGCTTTTCGATCCACCCTTGCAAATGAGGTTATCTTTGAAACACTCCAATTTGCCCGAAATATTACTAATAGCCGAACACCAATTTACAATTCCAGCCCACGTGTCTTTAGCGAAACTGCAATCAAAGAAGACGTGTTGCAAACTCTCATCTTCTGTCCCACAACAATTACATCTACGAGAATCAACTCGCACTCCACGAACCGCAAGATTATCTAGGAAAGCAATTCTATTTCTCACAAACCTCCAAACAAAACAACTTACATTCAGCGGAACCACCCTTAACCAACAAAAATTATCAACGCCACCACCCCACCTAGCTTTCGCAATCTCACTTCTCAAGGATTGAACCGAAAAGCAACCTTTTGTGCCTAAATTCCATCTCCAGCAATCCGAATCTCAGGATAACGTAATATCCTTTTCAACTCTTCTAACTCCTCCTCTCTAGAACTCTCCTTAACGGCTTTTTCCAGGCCCAATTTTCCTCTATTAAGCCTGGTGAAGCCATCCTCTCCGAGACTAAACAGTTTTTCGAACTCCAATGAGTACAATCGGGGAAACATTTCTTTAAGAGTAGAACCACTCAGCCATCTATCCTTCCAGAAAAATGAACTATCTCCTTTTCCCAATTTCTTTACCAATCATTTACCCAAATCAATACTCCAATCTTTCAGATCAATAACCGTTTCAGAAATAGATAACCAAACTCTGTTGAGGCTTTTTATGGCCAATTTCTCCTCCTCGAGACCTCGCAACCCATGAATGGACTTCACACAATACGCCCAAAGACAGTCCGGCTGTGATTTAAGCCTCCAGATCCACTTAGTTAGCAAGGCTATGTTCATTTCTCTTAAACAATTGATTCCTATACCGCCATTATTTTATTAACCGGCTTTTTAATAACCAGTTTTTTATCATACTCCAGACCGATTTTTTACCCCAGGTTTTCTTTCGATTAACCAAACCAAACCGGTTAAAAAACCAAAAAAAAAAAAAAAAACGATTTTTGACTCAATTTCATTAAAAAAAACGACCAAAACCGGTTGGACTAAACCGGTTTTGAAAAAAACCGAACTGATTTAAACCGGTAAATGTGCACCTAGGCTTGGAACGGCGGAAAAAGATTACTAACTAGAGGTAAAAAAATATCGTACACTTTATTAATTCCATCATTTTTCTCATATTATGAAACATCAATTCGTAAACACTTGGTGTATTAATATAAAAATGGAGAATTCTTTCCAATTAACTTCCGGGTGACAAATACAAACAAACAAGACACAAGACAGCCTAACAATTCAAAGTTCAGTACAACAAATTGCATACATAACCCCAAAAAAAAAAAAAAAAAAAAAAGACACGTGTACTTCCAAAATGATCACGAACACGAATAATCACTTGGTGTAAAGAACATCTTCCCATGGGTGCCTGTATAGCGGTTGCTTCAACCTCTTTTGGTCAAACGTATGCCTACAAGTCAAAGGGTAATTTAGACATTTCGTATGTAGATTGAATTAAAAAAGAGAAATGAATAAAAAGTTAAAAAAAAATAAATAAAGAACTTACCCAATGAGACCAATGGAACGGGCCAAAACGAAAAGCCCATTAAGGTAACCAATATTGACAATTTCATCGATTTCTTGTTTTGTAAACATTCCACTTCCGGCTAAAAGATCCAAGAAAAGAGTACCAATTGCACCATCGACATTCATCACTAAATTATTTGCTTTTGAAAGAGTATAAGTTTCAACTTCAACAGCATATTCCATGTATTTTGTTGATGGAAAATGCGTGCGAGCAAATAATTGTAGTAATTCCACTCTTTTGTCTCTGTTATCACCTCTCTTTATCCTTTTTAACCACAAAAAAAAAAAAAAAAAAAAGTTTAACATTTTATTTCAGATTTTTAGTTACATTTCACTTATTTTATTAAAAAAGTAAAAAGATAAAATAAATTATAAACACACCTGTGCCCGATTCCTGGTACGCGAATACCTTTCTTTTTCATGCTTTCGACAAATTCGTATGGTGAAAGTTTCTGTTAAAGAAAAAGAAAAAAAGATTTAGGATGGTATGAGGTCAAACTTCGTTGACTTTGACTTTGACTTTGACCATGGTTGACCGAACTCACCCTGTCGTAAGCATCCTTGAAGTAACGAGCAGCGTCATCGACCGCACCACCAAATCGTGGACCGATTGTTAGCAAACCTGTTTTCGGAGTTTTGTAAAATATAAGGTTAAAATGACCATTTTACCCTTGCAATCCGAAAAGGAAAAAACGGGGTTACCTGAAACAAGACTTGATACTAAATCTTTTCCTGCCCTTGCGGTTACGATTGTGTTGTGAGCACCAGAGACACACGGACCGTGATCAGCACATAACATAATGCAAATCTGAAATTTTTTATGTTAGTGAAAAAGAGACATGACACAAGGGTATTTTCGGAAATATTTAAAAAAAACTAACAAACCTCGATGAATTGTGTGCAGTAACGGGGAAGACTACGTTTGAACCATAACAGAGAAATGACATCACCGACACCCATTCCTTTTTCAACAATTGTGGACATCGGTACCCCCGCATAACATGGCTCCTCACCTAATTTTTTTTAATAATTTATTAATTATAAGATATTCTTATTCATAATTCATAAATGAATTAACCGTAAAAAAAAAGGTTAAAAATTTATACCTCTATCGTCAGATATGGTTGAAATGATATGAGTAGGTGCGCGTACTTTTCCGCTTTTAATTGCGGAGTTAAGATCTTCAGGGATTTGTGGCGGTGTAATTTCCTTTACAGGGGTAATCTTGCCTTCCTCAGCCTGAAAAACATCGTAATTTTTTGAGTTCATGATGGGCAAAATGGGAATATAAAAAGGGAGAATTTTTAAGAATTGAAAAAGCGTACCAATTTCTCGTATGTTTCCTTGATTGAAGCTTCAAATGATTCAAATGAAGTGGGGACCACAGCTCCTGCGTCTTTAAGTGCTTGATTTTTAGCTTGTGCAGACTCCATTTCACCACCACTTTTCGCTCCCTGATTGTTGGTTAAGTAAAATGTTAAATGACGATATTACCCTTCCAATTTTAAGAAAAGGAAAATTTCCATACTTTACTCTCGCTAATGTACTTTATTTTTATTACATATAATAGCAACGTACTTTTATTTTGTTACCAATATGTGCATTGTACTTTAATTATACATTACATATTGTTTTATTGGTAAAGAAATGTAAGTACGTTGCTATTATGAGTAATGAAATGTTTCTACATTGCTGTTATGTGTACAGAAAATGAAGTATGTTGCTATTATGGGTAAAAAGTAAAGTACATTGTCTATATTGGTAAAAAGAGTAAAGTACGTTGCTATTTCCTGCGATTTGAATATTAAGATAATAAGCTTACCGCATGACCAAATTGAACTTCAGATTTGAAGAGACGTGCACAAGTTCCACTGACCCAAGCACATACTGGTTTACTGATTTTTCCAGATTTTAATGCTTCAACTAATGAATATTCATCTCTACCACCGAGTTCTCCAAGGACCACGATCATTTTTATCTAAATTCACAATATAAAAATGTTTAAAACATGTTAATATCTTTAAATGAATTACATTAATCGATAATTATAAACTATACAATACTAAAGGGTTGTTTCTTTTTCTTTTTTCCAGTAAGTCTTGTATGCATTTGATAAAGTGCTATATGCATAAAGTTTGTTTCTTTTGTACACTGAATAAACCGTCTGAATGAAACCAAATGACCATTTTACCCTTACATTCCAACAAACAAGTTTAACAATATTCATCAAAGGAAGCTTTTTATACCTGTGGAAACTGAATAAACCGTCTGAATGAAACCAAATGACCATTTTACCCTTACATTCCAACAAACAAGTTTAACAATATTCATCAAAGGAAGCTTTTTATACCTGTGGAATATTGTTGAACCGTAAAACATGATCAGAAAGAGTAGAACCGGGAAAAACATCTCCTCCAATAGCAATGCCTTCATAGATTCCATCAGTCACACGCGCGATTGTGTTGTACAACTCATTTGACATCCCACCCTGTATTTTAAACCACCATAGAAATCATTTAAAACAATTTAATAAAAAAATCCAGTGTTTCATGGTCAACTAAAGTCAAACATGTTTTTACTTACGGATTTGGAGACAAATCCAACAGATCCAGGCCTGTACAATTTGCATTGTATAATGTTGTCAATTGTTCCAGCAGTGTCACCAATCTTGAAAGCTCCAGCTTGAATCCCACCAACTGTTGCTGGCCCAATAACAACCTGCAAAATTTAAGTTTAAGTTTAAGATTAAAGTTGTGGTACAAGGGTATTATCGTAATTTCATACCTTGTTGTTTGACCTTGCATAGGAAATCAACTCCTTAGTGTCAGATTCGGGAACACCTTCAGCTATAATGGCCACAACTCTTATGGTAGGTTGTTTGAGAGCAAGTTTTGATGAAGCAGCAGCACTGTATAAAATATAAAATTCCAAAATATTTAATAATAGTCCGTTAATATAAATATAATCAGAAGTAAAAGATTTAGAACTGGTGATTTACCTTCTGAATGATGCAAAGTTTATGAATACATCAGCAGTGGGATGTGCAGCACAAGCTGCTTCAATTCTGCAAAATGGATGTAAATTTATATAAAGATAATGTTGATTTTGTTATAATCAGAAATGTATTATAATATAGAAGTACAACATACGTTGAATGTACTGGTATGGCGATTTCTTCTTGCCCGAAGAATAGTTTCTGGAATCCTTCAGCACCAGGGTTAATGATTCCAGCAACTGAAGGTGTTTCCCTCCCTTTAAAGATTGATAAAAGTTTGTGTGATGTTAGTTGAAAGGTAAAGTTTCATGGATTAAAAGTAAGAAAAATTTGTAAGGTTGCATACCACAAAGGAAGTCAAAATCAAGCATTCGTTGAATTGGTAACTGTTTGTAGTTGTAGAACAATGCTTGTGTTGTACGGGAGAATATTTGTCCAGTCGCCATGGTGTTCACTTAAAGTTCCCTGTGTGTAACTAATGTAGATGAGATAACTTTTACATGGAAACTGAGAACAGAAATGGAAGCAAGGGATCGGATGAACATAGAATGCGTGAAATGACATTTCAAATGATGATCCTTCACTAATTGATAAACTTAGAAAGGTTTTTGGACTCGAATCAATATTAGCGAAGTTTTGTAGACAATGATCAAAGTTCCAACAAAGGGATCTTAGGTCTGTGTGGTGATAGTAGAACTTAAATCGCACTGATTCGGTTACAGTATGAAATCAGATCATAATTTAACAACAAAATCGATCACATTTCTATGGATCAATGCAAATAGTTCTGATCTTCTGGTATGAACAACCATAGAAAGCTGGAATTTCAATCGTAAAGCAAAAAACCCCAACTATTATTACAGCCATTGATCAGATCTGGTAATCAAACTTAATTCATAAATCAAACCGAAAATCATGGATTCCTATTTCTAAAATAGCAAATCGAATCATGTACATCTCGGAAATATCGAGTAAATCATACAGATGGATCAAGCACAAAACAAGTCAAGAGATAAATTCGAACCATAAAACACGCAGAAACACCCGAAAAATCACGAATTGACATAATTAGAAACTTGTGTACCTTGGTACGTAAGAATTTGTTAAAACTCGCCAAATGTGTGGGTGGCTAGCTCTCGAGACGAACTGTGAAGTGTGTGAGAAAACAAATGGGTGTGCTATATATATATAGAGAGAAAGATGGAGAGAGAATAGATCAGATAGACAAAAAGAGGTATGTATATTCTTGTGATACCTACAAATATATATATTATATATAATTTTTGTATGTATCTCTGTGTTCAAAGAAACCAGGCTGCTGAAGATGGCGGTATAGTTGTTGTTGGCACTTGTGGTTGTGGAGTGCGATGGCCTAAATTGACCGCCCAACAATCATGGTTCATGGAATTTTTGTTGTATTTTTTATTATTAAAAAGATAAATTTATTTGGGTTTAAGCAAATACGATGTTTAATTTTTCTTTATTTTAATATTGTATTATTGTGTCACTTTATAAAAAAAAATAACATATTATGTTTTAGTTGAAGTTATCTTAAATAAATATAATATTTCTGAGAAGATTGTTTTTAATTAATTTTTTCTAAGTTGCTAATAATGATATGAAAGCAATAGTTTTGATCAAGGGTCTCCCTGTTACAATTTTAAATATTGGGAAAGTGACCTATAAAGGTAACGAAATATCAGAATTGTTCAAAAAATATCATTGAACTTTTTTGTGTACACATACTACCAACAAACTATAGCCGTTGTACACATATAACCATTAAAGTTTATCATTTGTTCAAAAAACAGTGAGTTCAATGGTATTTTTTGAATAAATTATAAACTTTAATGGTCATACGTGTACAACGGCTATAAATTATTGGTAATATGTGTAACACTCGGCTTTTATAACAAAAACACCCCTGAAAATTTTTCATTTTTAACAAAGGTTTCAATACATAAAACCATAACCAAAGGGGTATATTTTATTAAAAACGGGTACAAGTGTATCAAGGAGAGTATATAATACCGTAATCTCCTTTGAAGCCGGGCTGCTACTAACAACATCTACAAGTCCCACTTCTTTAGTCACGGACTCTATCTTTTCCCTTATCAGGATCGTGCTAACCTGCAGGGACATTTAACAAATAACGTGGGCTATAAAGCTCAGTGAGTAATCGTATATGCAAATAACATGTATAAAAATACATTCATATATCTGTCTGGATATCGAATCCAAACTCCTAGCCTTACTGGCTGACCACATAACTCCTAGGATTTCACATCCTAATTTGTAGCCTTACAGGCTGAATCATAAAAACCTGTAATTATCAAGCCACGTCAGTTATTTGCACATATAATCATATCTAACAATTTCTGTCCCATGTTTCTTAGTCATAATGGACTGCACCATATATCATGGCTATATAAGCCGCATCATGTATCATAGCTATATAAGCCGCACCAAAACATTTTCAATATACAAGTCATAGCCCAAAGGCCGCACCAGCTGGGTTCAATAACCCGATATCATAGTCATAAGACTGCACCATTTGAATTCAAGTTCAATGTCATAGCCATATAGGCCGCACCAGTTGGATATAAAATCCATTATCATAATCATTTATGGCTCACGAGTTTGTCCCGCTTTTGCCTAGACTCACGGCTCCGTTCTTGCCATTACAATGACTCACAGATTATCCGGTATTGCCTTTTCAAAGGTTGACTCACAGCTCCGTTCTTGTCTATCGTAGACTCACGGCTTATCTGGTATTGTCGTATCATTGACTCACAGCTCCGTTCTTGTCTATCGCAGACTCACGGCTTATCTGGTATTGTCTTTCCAATGCATCTGTAAACTGTCAATTTTCGTCCCCCAAATCTGTTTAAATCTGTAATAGTTCAATCAATACATATCATATATGATATAAGTGATATTACTCACCTGAAGGCTTGCTACTACTAGCTTTAGTTAACTCTTGCCTTCCAATGTATTTCGTAAGACTTTGTCACGTACCTATAATTTCATTTCGTATCAAATGATAATAGGTTAATAACCATTTCAATTGACTCTTTTACATAAGATTTCAATATTATAACATTACAAACAATGTCTACATGATAAACTTTCCATTTACCATCTTTTCACAAATTATACGTTTTACCGAGGCATACGTATTGCTCTACAGTGCCCCCGAGGAGTCGAAAACTCAATTTAATATTTTTCCAGGACTTTTCAAACCATTATGGACTTATGGTTCTAGTTTGAGGTAAATCGGACAAGCCGAGTGAAAATTCACACTTTTGAGTTCTCTGCCAGGTGGGCGCACCGCGCCTGGATATGGGCGCACCGCGCCTGGCGGCTGGACAGTTTCCAGATCAGTCGCGATTTTGCACTATAGCATGCAGTTTTGACATTTTAAGTTCTTATTCTTGTTCTTAATCATATGGGGTTTATTTCCAGGCTAAAACCTTACATTAATACAAGGTTTTAATCCATTGAAATCAACTCAATCAATCAAAGGAAGATTTAGGGTTCTTAGTTCCAAAAACCCCAAAACTCCAAAATCATCAAATTCTTTTGTTTCAAACATATGTTCTTATCACATAAACATGTTTAAGACTTAGCAATCACATAAACATCTTGAATCATAACTGGAATTCAGTTTCCAGTTCATCCCGTGAAGAACACATCCAAGAACTTGGCTAGAAAGTGAATTCACTAACCTTATTTGCTTGGAAATCTTCAATCTTTAAACAATTAACCCAACTTGTTGTTCAATCTTGTGAATTCTCCAGAAATCGTGGCTTCAAGAAACTTCCCGTGTCTCTCAAATGTTCAGCCAACATTAATGGAGATATTTCTCCTTTTATATTTTCCAGATTTACAATTTAGCCCCTGAAGTTCCATCTCTTGGACTTTTGCCACAATAATCAAGTTTTATTACAATAAAACTTTCATTCCTTATCCTTTTTGCCACAAACAACAATATTTTTACATAATTGGTCCTTCACTTGGTCAAATGACCAAATTACCCTTTTATGGTAAAATGACCAATTTACCCTTTTCTAGTATTAACTTTCTAATACTTAGAACACCATATTAAATCATAAATACACTATGATTAACATATTAATACTTAACAAAAGTATCGTGGTGTTACAATATGTGTATAAAAAAAAAGTTCAATGGTACTTTTTGAACAATTCTGATACTTCGTTACCCTTATAGACCATTTTTCCCTTTAAATATTTGATCTCATTAATATTATATATATTTATCTAGAGTGCTATATTTGAGAACACGATTTTTGCGGAAATGATTTTTTTTATTTAGATATATACAATTTTTAGAACATAAAATTGATAAACTTTTGTGCATTTGTTTATAGTTTTAAAAATTAAAGTATCGATTTTTAATAATTAACATTCAAAACTAAAAATTTTCAAAGATTTTTTTAATTTGTATATATCAATATGTATACACGTTTTAGAGCATAAAAATAATAAACTTTGATATTTTTAGTTTTTTTAGGAACTATAATCCTAAAAGATAAATAATATTTATATGTATGTATAAAAAATTAGTTTTTTTATGTCAACATGTATATCCTTTAATAAAATATAAAAATTTATAAATATTAGTATAAATGTTTCTATTTTTGAATAAAGTAAAATTGATATACATTAAAGATTTACATATGTATGTACATATCATTTTTACAAAATATAAGGACGCTTGCATACATTTGTATAAACATTGATACATATTGACTTTATATTATTAAAAAAGAGAAAGAAATGCACCAACATGTATAATTTTTATACTCTATTAAAATGTATATATATTGACATAAATAATTAAAAAATCATGCATTAATGCATAATTTTGGTTTTTTATTCTTTAGGACTTTTTTTTAAATAGAAAACAAAAACTATCAAAATCCATCATTTTTATGTTCTAAAAGCGGTATAGATATGGATACACATTTACATACTATAAAAAAATCTTTGAAAAATATTATCTTTTTATAATTTTATTTTTATTTTAGGACTTTATTTAAAAAAAACTAAAAGTGTCAAAATTTATAATTTTATGCTCTAAAAACATGTACATATTGACATACAACTATTATTTTTCAAAAAATTTCTTTGAAGATTATTGCTTTTATTTTCTTTATGAAAAGTTTATTGATAAATTGATATACATCAAGCTTTATTATTTTTATGCTTCAAAAAATTGTATTAATATCAATGTGAAAAAAATAGCTTCTTTTGTTCTCACGAAAAATATGTGTATGTGTGTAAAGAGTGAGAGACTTAAGTGTTTAATTAAATGTTGGTATATATAAGGGTGGCCGATATCATCCTAGGGAGAGGGATCAAGATAGCCACTCTGATGAGGTCTTCTGTCCCTCTTTCTCTCCACCAATGATTTTTTCCCCTCATTCTCTCCTTCATCTTTACCATCTTTCACATATACCCACCCCCTAATGAGTGATATCCTATATAATTACCATGAATTTGACATTGTAAATATAAGTCATATACTAATTTTACCATGGCTTTATCTTCACTTGTTGAGTAAATTGATACACCTTGATCTATGGAGCAAAAGAGTGCTTGCATGTCATGTTAATATTGTCTTCTCACAATAAGCATATTAATATTTATTTTTATTCAAATATACATATTTCACTGGCGAATTTAATGTTCAAACTTATGTGCCAATTTAATTGAGGTAACAAAACAAAAGCATTGAAATTGTTTAGTTATCATGATAGACTATCAATAATATCATAAAAAATAAGTATACTTTTAATATCAAAGATCAGACATAATTTTAAAAAATATTAGTGAAATTCTTACAATTGTTCATTATGAGTTTTCATATTTTGAAAAATAATCCATGAGTTTATCCTTGACAATATTATCTAAAACACCAAAAAGAGGCTAGGGTTTAGAGAGAGGGAGTTTTAGAGGCCGGAGAAGAAGATATAGCGGCTGCCTAAGGTTTAGAACCCTTAAATATGGCCCAAATACCGAGATCTAAGGTTTTATGCGTTTTGTGGCGGATAGCGCCACTATCTCTTAAGATATCGGGGCTATCTCCGTGATCCTGGAAAACACGTGCTCACTAGATAGCGGCGTTATCTCTATTGATAGCGTCACCATCTCCTAATTTTCCAAAACTCACTTCCAAATTTGTCATTCCGGGAACAATGCTTACATTTTAAATCTGAAATCGAGATATCTACACCGATGAGAACTCCCATGTCTCTCTTTCCTTTGTGACCGTTGCCAAAGACTACGTTTAATTTTTTTTTAATTAAATTGTATATAAATAATATGGTAACCAAATATTTCTCAATATTACCCAAATGTTTATCAAACGGATTCGTCATCATCATCATCAAGTTTCGATCTTGTTCGTAGAAAATATGTGTGTAAAAGTATCGTTTTGTCTTCGTCATCTAGTTCGGGTGCTACATCATCATTGAATAACAACACACAAATTTTATACACCACACATCAAGTTGCATTACTTATTCTATAAAAATACATCACAACTTCCAACATTCCAATAAATAGAAGAACTTATGTAAACAGAGGTCGCAAAGAGAGATGCTTGGCTGACACGAGATTACTTCACTATATATTGTGACAACGGTTTTAGAATACAGTATATACGATGCGAAGAGAACTATTTATATGAATAGTTGATGATATACATAGACATGATCCATGATTTACTTCACAATGTGATGTTAGATTCATAAGAAGTTCTAGTCCATTACATAAGTGCAAATTTGAAGTTTGGCACCTAATGTATGGTATAGTTGTTGATGCCTTAGACGAGTACTTGAATATGTCTAACAGAAGTTCACGTGATACTTTAAACTTCTTTTGTGAAAATATTATTAAGTTGTACGAAGATGAATATTTGCATAAATCGATGTCTAGCAACATACAACTTTTTTATGCTACACATGAAGCCAAACATAGATTTCCTTGAATGATAAGTAGTATTGATTGTACACATTAGGCTCGGAGGAATTGCCCAATTGTATGGTGAGGTCAATACACGAGATGATCATGGTCACCTGATGATTATACTTGAAGTTGTGGCCTCAGAAGATTTATGGTTCGGGCATGCATTCTTTAGTGTCGTTGGTTCTAGCAACAAACTAAATGTTATTTATCAATCACCATTATATTACCGAACAAATGTATGGTAGGGCGTCCCAAAGTCCATTTTCGGTTAACGAGGTACAATATAAACGTGGGTATTATCTTGTAACGACGGTTTTCCCAAAAAAAAATGAATAGTAACTCCGGCGTGAATAGTGCTCCGGCGTGAATAGTGACTCCGCTGTGAATAGTAACCGAGAGATGAAGTAAGCGCTTACCTCGTGATGACATCGACGATGATGTCGTGATGATGTCATGATGACGTCGTGAATAGTGTCGCTGATGTCGTGATGACGTCGTGAATAGTGTTTTTGAGCCCTATAAATAGAGACCCAACCTCTTTATTTCAAACCACAACAAACACCAAACAACCTTACGATATCGGGGAGTGTTCTGGTGAGAAAAATAGATCGGGAGAGGTAAGGAACGAGCGATAGCTTGTAGCGAAGTGCTCGAGAGTTGTCGGAAGAGTTGAACGGGGAACGAGCCAGCGACAATACTAAGTGAGTAATCGCTACTTTATTTCTTTAATAGTTTATAAAGTGTTAAACTATTATATGTGGAAGTTATGTACTATTCGTAATTCCAAGAATAATGCCCAATGATTTACTTACGAGAACGGTGCCTAGGCCGATTACATGGGATCTGGTTGTTGGATTTTCCGAAAGGCTAAAATGCTGAAAGGATCCTGCCATCCCATCTGATCTTCTACCTGGCCGTTCTTTATTTGATAAATCACGAGGTATCATATTTGAATTATAGAGAATATAAAGCAGAGTGATGGTGTGATCCGTAGTAATGCCGGTTGAAATAGTAGTTCACCTATAAACAAATATATAGGTACAAACCAAGCAGTTATAGTGGGTGTAAGAAGGCAGGAATAACCAGATACCGTATACCAAAAATCAATGTGAGTAATCTATCCCTAAGTGTTACTTTTACTGTGGGGCCACATTATCGGTTATTGTGATTGGGACCATCTTTCTGTGGGGTCACATACTCGGTACTTGTGGTTGAGACCACATATATGTTGTGACGATCGAATTAGCAGTAATTGTGGTGGGACCACATACAAATATTGTGATGGCCTATTTGGCTGGCAGTTTTATCACACATTCAACAGGTGTACATTGAGTCCTTGAGACTCGGTATCACAGGGGGCTGTGATATGATGTGGAAGCTGAAAATTTAATGTTGTTATAACACTTATCGATTATTCACTGAGCTTGTAAAGCTCATCCTTGTTGATACTAACTGTGCAGGTGCTGTAGACCCTACTAAAGGGAAGGATCTAATTCGGGGTTAGAACTGATGACCGTAGCAGCCCGGCTTTGGGAGATACCACTTGTACCTTTTTCTTGTAATATATCCTGTATAATATTTTGTTGAATAAACTATGTTTTAAAGTGTGGAAAATAAATGGGTATATTTATATTGAAAGCCGGGTGTTACAAGTTGGTATCAGAGCCGAGGTTTAAGTGAATTAGGTTTCTATAGGGTAGATACCTAGACTTGAACCTTAGGAAATAGTGGAATTCGGGATTGGAAAAGGATAATTTATGTTATCTGATTAAGAGACTAATCTTTCTGTTGAACTTTGAAGATGGAAAACACCAGGAGTGGTCAGAGCCAAGGAGGTGCTAGGCAGGGAGCTTCCAGGGGAGGCAGATCTCGATCAGAGGGCTCAGTGCACCGGGAGGCGGGAGAGGCAGCAAGGAACCAGCCAGATTTACGAGCTATCATTACTGATGTGGTACGGGAGTTATTACCCACTATAGTAGAGACACATAGGGAGGATACTGCTAAGCAGGTGCATGATGGAGCCCCCAGAGACGAGGGACACGCCGAAAGTGGAGTACACGTGGCAGATAAAGGCAAAGGTGTTGAGGGAACGTCAGAAGGGAAAAACAAATGTACGTATAAGAATTTCCTTAGTTGCAAGCCTAAGGAATTTACGGGAACTGATAGTCCCGTACAAGCGATGGAATGGTTGATACATACGGAGAAAGTTTTCCGGATTAGCAAGTGTGATGAGGCAGACAAGGTGGAGTTTGCTACCAACCTTTTCACTGGGAATGCCCAGTATTGGTGGCAAGTTTTCAGTAGAGCTTTGGGTTCAGATTTGCTTGGAATGTTGACCTGGAAACAGTTTAAAGCAAAATTCACTAAAGAATACTGTTCCGAAGTAGCAGTGAAGAAGCTGACAGAAGAGTTCTTACATTTGGAACAAGGGACTCGTTCTGTGCAAGAATATACTATGGATTTCTTGGAGAAAGCTAGATTCTGTGAACATGAGGTTGATACTGATAAAAGAAAGATAGACAAGTACGTATGGGGATTGAAAACCCGGATTCGAGAGGTAGTACAGCCACTCAAGCTGACTACCTTTCGGCAAGTAGTTGATCAGGCGGTGGAACGTGAGGCGGAGCTACAACGCCAACAAGTTGAAAGGAGGGCCGCAGAAACAAAAAGAATGGCTGAGGAACGTCCGTGGATTTCTCAGAAGAAGTCCCAACAATCAGAATCTGGGTCGCGGGGTCAGACTCGGAAGGATGAAGGCAAATGGTGCGACAAATGCCGAAGGAAGCATACGGGAGATTGTCCTACTAGTCCCTCACCATTGTATTGTTTTAAGTGTGGGAAGACAGGACACTATGCTCGAGATTGCAACCAAGCAACTCGAGTATGTTTCCAATGTGGAGCCAAAGATCATATCCGATCAGAATGTCCACAATTGAAGACAGGAGGATCCCGAGACAGGACACGGGAGGAGCAGGGAAGAGAAAGGAAGGAGACACGAGGTGGACCAGTAGTCTCCCGAGCATTCCAGATGACCGTTAAGGAGGCCCGAGAAAAGACTGATGTTATCACATGTATTTTTAAACTAAACTCGATCCCTGCATATGTATTCTTTTGTAACACCCGGCTTTTAAAACAAAACACCCCTGAAAAATTTTTCATTTAAAACCAAGGTTTCAATACATAAAACCATAAAAAGGGGTATATTTTAATAAACACGGGTACAAGTGTATCAAGGAGAGTATAAAATACCATAGTCTCCTTTGAAGCCGGGCTGCTACTGCCAGCATCTACAAGTCCACTTCTTGAGTCACGGACTTTATCCTTACCCTCATCAGGGTTATGCTAACCTACAGGGACATTTAACAAACGGTATGAGCTACAAAGCTCAGTGAGTAACCTTGTCTGCAAATAACATGTATAAAAATACAATCATATATCTATCTGGATATCGAATCCAAACTCCTAGCCTTACTGGCTGACCACATATCTCCTAGGATTTCACATCCTAGTCTGTAGCCTTTCAGGCTGAATCACCATAACCTGAAATCATCAAGCCACGTCAGTTATTTGCACATATAATTATGTCTAACCATTTCTGTCCCATGTTTATTAGTCACAATGGACTGCACCATATATCATGGCTATATAAGCCGCACCATATGTCATAGCTATATAAGCTGCACCGGAACATTCTTAACCTTTAAATCATAGCCCGAAGGCCGCACCAGTTTAGGTTCAACAACCTAAAATCATGGTCCTAAGACCGCACCATTTAATTTCAAAGATAATTATCATATCTAACCTGATATCTGCACATTAACTAACTCAAATCTGTTAGTCACATAAACCATACGTATATAAGAGAAAATAAACATATAAATTCCCAGTTACCGTTTCTGTCCCACGTTTCATAGTCACACCTGACTGCACCAGATATCATAGCCATAAAAGGCCGCACCAGAATATCATAGCCCGAAGGCCGCACCAGAATATCATAGCCCGAAGGCCGCACCAGAATATCATAGCCCGAAGGCCGCACCAGAATATCATAGCCCGAAGGCCGCACCAGAATATCATAGCCATATAGGCCGCACCAGTTGGATATAAAATCCAGAAATCATAGCCACAAGTGGCCGCACCATTTAATGACATTTCATTTCATAATCATTTGTGGCTCACGGCTCCGTTCTTGTCATTTCATTGACTCACGGCTTATCCGGTATTGCCTTTTCACCATAACTTTAGATTATCATTTTCGTCCCCCAAACCTGTTTCAACCTGTAACAGTCCAATCAACACATATCATATGTGATATAAGTGAGATTACTCACCTGGATGCTAGTTGCATTTACATTCCGGTTGTTTCTTGCCTTTGCGTGCACCACAACCATTTATCCCGTACCTATATATTCATTTATATACCAAATGATAATAGGTTAACAACTATTTCAGTTGACTCTACTGCACAAGAGTCCTATACAATACAATTGGGGACTATTTCCAAGCATTTCCAATCAATAACCATCGTTATAAAATTTAATACACTTCCCGAAATACGCGTATTCTACTACAGTACTTTCGGGAGGTCGTATTCGTAATCCGATAATTTTCCATGAAGTTTTACAACATATTAGACCTATGTTTAAAATTTCAGGTCAATCGGATAAGCCTAGCATCAAAATCAAATTTGGAAAATTCACAGAAAACAAATTGATTTCTGCCCAGGGCTCGAGTCGCGACCAGACAAGTGCTCGAGTCGCAAAGGACCCTCTTCGAGTCGCGACCAACCCCCTTGTCGGGTCGCGAGCGCTGGGCAGTGGTGCAGAAACTCCGATTTTGTGCTAGAAATTCCCATTTTTCCATTTTTAAGCACTTATTGTTCGACTTAATCGTTTGGGGTTTATTTCTAGGCTAAAACCTTATATCAAAACAAGGTTTTCAACCATTCAAAACAACTAAATCAATCAATATGAAGAATTAGGGTTCTTAGTCCCAAAACCCCAAAACTTCAAATTCATCACAAATAGCAATCTACTTCCATTTTCTTGAATTAAGTCCTTTTAGCATGACTTAATGGAAGCATTAAACCATTTAAACTACATAATCATAACTGAAATTTACAAATTTCAGTTTCTATAAAACCAAACCAAGAACACTTCAAGAACTTGGTTAAAATCAAGTTTACTAACCTTGATTAACAAAGGAATCACCAATTCCAAGCCATGATTCCAATTCCATGCTTCAATCCTTCAAGATTTCCAGGTTTTTGCTCTCAAAACCCATCCCCGTTGCTGCACAAATGGCCAGTCAAAGAGAGGGTCAACTCTCTCTTATTTATACCTCAAATTTTTACATTTTTAGTCCTAAAGTTCATTTTCTTGAACTTTGACCACAAAATCAAGTTTTATTACAATAAAACTTTCATTCTTTATACATTTGCCACAAACAACAATATTTTTCATTTTTGGTCCCTCGCATGGTCAAATGACCAAATTACCCTTTTGTGGTAAAACGACCAAAAATCAGTTTTTATAACATTTTAAGTCCAAAACTCAAAATATCATTTCAAACTAAATCCTTTTCTATCCAAAAGACCAATTTACCCTTCTAAGGTAAAATGACCAATTTGCCCTTTTATTATAATTATATAATAAAACATGTCTTGGTGTTACAAATTCTCCCCTCCTTCAAAAGATTTCGTCCCCGAAATCATACAAGGAGTTGAGGTATGTCTTCCTCGTTTCACTTTCGGTCTTCCACATAATGTCGGAATCTCTATGGTATTGCCTAAGCACTTAACCATACTAGTCTTCTTATTTTGTGGTTATATCACCACTCACATATCATTCCTCCGGTTGTCCCGGGTACCTTATCTACGTAACTTTCTTCATCTATTTTCATCTTGTCATAAGGGATTTGTTGGAAATTATCAACACATAATTCCTTTCTTGTCGTTCCAAACAGATTTTAACCTTTTCAAAGGATTACTTTTCTTACTATCATATTCCTTTACTTGGAATTTTAAAGGCTTATACTCGGCGATTCACACACCACTTTATAATTTCTTAACCATTCTTCAATTGCGTTCATACCTGTCAGGTATTTTCTTCAGTTTGTGTAACAAACTAGGATTTAGTCAACAGCTTTGCCACATCTTCATTGCAAAAATCGAAGGATATCACGGTATTCCATACCATACTTCACACGAGTCATCAAACTACAAGCATGTAGGCTGCTATTTCTTGCAAATTCTATCAGGGATAGAAAATTTTCTCATCTTCTACTAGAGTCTTCTGTGCAATTTCCAAGCACATCATTTAAAGTCTGCATCATTTGGTCACTTTGTTCATCAATATACACTACTTGCAAAGACTTTATTGCAAAGTCTATAACAATGTTGTCCCATTTCGTTTCTGGGGCCAACAATGGGTCAATTTCTTCACACATTTCTAACGATTAGACTTTACTTTGCGTACAAGTCAAATACTTTTCATATGCCTTCCAATACCTTTCTTCTGTCCCGGCCACCAACACATAGGTTTTATCATCCTACACAATTTGGTACTGCCCCGGGCATTTTGCAAATCTACCCCAATATACATCTTTTAAGGGTAAATTTTCATATTTCGTTTTGCTTTGGAACTCACATACACAACCCCAAGGGTTTTCAATCACCGTGAGTTCTAACTAGCTTCTTTCAATTGCTAATCATTCATTTACTTGTCACGTTTTCAGACTTGCACACTTCTTTCTGTGCTACCCGAATCAACTCAGGTAATCAATTCACCCCACTCATGTATATGGTTGTATCTTTCCAAAAGATACTCTTTTCATTTCAAGGCATCTATAGCCACATTCGTCTTTTCGAGATGGTACATATTTCATAACCGAAATCTTTTAGTAACCTATCTATCTTTGCTATCTCATATTTAGCTTCTTTTTTATCAATTAAGTACTTCAAACTTATATGATCCATATAAACAGTAAGCTTTACACCATATAGATAGTGTTTCCAAAGCTTCTATACCAAAATCATAGTTGCTACTGCAACATCATGCATCTACAGTCAGATCTGAATGCATTTATTTAATCCAATTTATCTTCTCCTCATAGCATCAATGCTAACGTCAGAGTTTCACACAAGGTTTATTCCAAACCTTTACAAGATACCTGTGGTCTTTCTACCACTCAGATTTTTCACTTTTATTAGTCAACTTTAATCAACTGAACAACATTCAAGGAGCAGCTTTCTACAACTCTCCTATAATAACCCGCCAATCCAAGGAACTACAATTTTTAGTCAGATTCCAAGGCGGTTTCTGTTTAATCACAACATCATTTCCACTGAATCCGCTTTATCATCTCTGGCATTATTAACATGACCAAAGAATATAAAACTTCTTTTTGCCAAATTTTATACTTGGAGAATTTTACAAATCACTTAGCTCAGTGAAGTAACTCCAATATCTGATACAAACGTACCTCATATTTGATCTGGTTTTGAGAATATCAAATTCTCGGTAGTCAATGCACATACACATCAACTTGTCTGTCTTCTTTTCAAACAAGGTAGGGCTCCATACGATGACACATACGGTCATAAGAGACCCTACTACAAAAATTTCTTCTAGTTATTTTCCAACTCTGCCATCTCTACGGATGCAAATCAATAAAGAGCCCATATATCAAAAACGGCTCCCAAATTCAGCTTTATCATAAACTTTTCTCGCCAATCTGGCAGAAATCCTGGGAGTTCTTTTCAAAAGAAGCATCCGAAAATTTATTTAAAGTAGTACACTACTATCACTACTTTATTTAGCTTGGCCCATACCACGTATGCCAACTACAACATCATTCCTTTACTAACTCTTTTCCGAGTTTAAACAAAGGAAATTAATCGGTATTATCAACAACGGTCCCTTACTCTGAATTTTCATTCAATTCATTTCTGAGTTTAGAACCATAATGTTCATTTTTCTACAATTCATGTTAGCATCATTCATTGCTAACTATTTCATATGCACAATTTCTTCAAATTCATTGGTAGGCATCGGCTCCAGATTTATAGGGAAAAATGGTCCCGTAAATCCTAGGCAGACTACCTTCCAGGTGTTCAATATCTTGAACATATTTGCTATTTGCCATAGCCAGTTCCAAAATTTCATCCATAATCGTTGATGAAATATTCAAACAAGACACCAGTGTCACCGATCCAAAGCGTAGCTTCATGGATCAAATATAACATTCACGAGTTATATTCAGAATAATTATATCGGAGGTCATATCAGTCTCCTCACGAGCTTCTTCCACAATCTGCTGGAATGCTCAAGGTACCTCTGGTCCTTTTTAACCATTCGTTTCTTCTTTCTGTCCTGGGTTCATCACCCGTTACTCCACATTTAGCATGTGAGTATTTTATAAGAAAGTGTTCTATAGCTCCGCGCTAGACACACTTCCGATCTATCCAACAAGCTCGAGCAATCTGCTCCTATCATCTGCAATTTCAGCATGTCGACGGTAGAGTCTCAACCCTACAATTTTCTTAGTGCTTTTCTGCACTTCTCACAATACATAGTTGCTCTGTTTTGGTCCCTTTCCTATAAGGTTGGACTCAGTTCGTGGTAACTTCTCCTGAAGCGTCCACTAATCTTTTTCTGCTTTTATTGTAGGCTCAGCTACTTTCTTTCACCTTGAATATCGATCAGGGTGAGCACCCAAATTTCTTTTTCTGACCACAGCAACTACTGTTGCTTGTCATGTGGATTTTCTACTACCTGTCTCGTTGCCTCCGTTCGTTGGAGCCTTGAGAAAGGGCTGGTTCACTTCTTAAAGCTGCACGCCCTAAATTCCTCCCAGTAATAGTTGCTGCTCAAACTTCTTATACGTTAGAAGTCAGCAATAGTTAGGTTATATATGTATAATAACAATTTATATACACCTAACTATACATCGTGTCTACTATCTCAAGGTTTAAGTCCAGGAATCTACTCTATAGACACCTAGTTCACTTAAACCACGGCTCTGATACCAACTTGTAACACCTGACTTTTAAAAAAAAACACCCCTGGAAAATTTTTCATTTAAAACCAAGGTTTCAATACATAAAACCATAAAAAAGGGGTATATTTTAATAAATACGGGTACAAGTGTATCAAGGAGAGTATAAAATACCATAGTCTCCTTTGAAGCCGGGCTGCTACTGACAGCATCTACAAGTCCACTTCTTGAGTCACGGACTTTATCCTTACCCTCATCAGGGTTATGCTAACTTGCAGGGACATTTAACAAACGGTATGAGCTACAAAGCTCAGTGAGTAATCTTGTCTGCAAATAACATGTATAAAAATACAATCATATATCTATCTGGATATCGAATCCAAATTCCTAGCCTTACTGGCTGACCACATATCTCCTAGGATTTCACATCCTAGTCTGTAGCCTTTCAGGCTGAATCACCATAACCTGAAATCATCAAGCCACGTCAGTTATTTGCACATATAATTATGTCTAACCATTTCTGTCCCATGTTTATTAGTCACAATGGACTGCACCATATATCATGGCTATATAAGCCGCACCATATGTCATAGCTATATAAGCTGCACCGGAACATTCTTAACCTTTAAATCATCGCCCGAAGGCCGCACCAGTTTAGGTTCAACAACCTAAAATCATGGTCCTAAGACCGCACCATTTAATTTCAAAGATAATTATCATATCTAACCTGATATCTGCACATTAACTAACTCAAATCTGTTAGTCACATAAACCATACGTATATAAGAGAAAATAAACATATAAATTCCCAGTTACCGTTTCTGTCCCACATTTCATAGTCACACCTGACTGCACCAGATATCATAGCCATAAAAGGCCGCACCAGAATATCATAGCCCGAAGGCCGCACCAGAATATCATAGCCCGAAGGCCGCACCAGAATATCATAGCCCGAAGGCCGCACCAGAATATCATAGCCCGAAGGCCGCACCAGAATATCATAGCCCGAAGGCCGCACCAGAATATCATAGCCATATAGGCCGCACCAGTTGGATATAAAATCCAGAAATCATAGCCACAAGTGGCCGCACCATTTAATGACATTTCATTTCATAATCATTTGTGGCTCACGGCTCCGTTCTTGTCATTTCATTGACTCACGGCTTATCCGGTATTGCCTTTTCACCATAACTTTAGATTATCATTTTCGTCCCCCAAACCTGTTTCAACCTGTAACAGTCCAATCAACACATATCATATGTGATATAAGTGAGATTACTCACCTGGATGCTAGTTGCATTTACATTCCGGTTGTTTCTTGCCTTTGCGTGCACCACAACCATTTATCCCATACCTATATATTCATTTATATACCAAATGATAATAGATTAACAACTATTTCAGTTGACTCTACTGCACAAGAGTCCTATACAATACAATTGGGGACTATTTCCAAGCATTTCCAATCAATAACCATCGTTATAAAATTTAATACACTTCCCGAAATATGCGTATTCTACTACAGTACTTTCGGGAGGTCGTATTCGTAATCCGATAATTTTCCATGAAGTTTTACAACATATTAGACCTATGTTTAAAATTTCAGGTCAATCGGATAAGCCTAGCATCAAAATCAAATTTGGAAAATTCACAGAAAACAAATTGATTTCTGCCCAGGGCTCGAGTCGCGACCAGACAAGTGCTCGAGTCGCAAAGGACCCTCTTCGAGTCGCGACCAACCCCCTTGTCGGGTCGCGAGCGCTGGGCAGTGGTGCAGAAACTCCGATTTTGTGCTAGAAATTCCCATTTTTCCATTTTTAAGCACTTATTGTTCGACTTAATCGTTTGGGGTTTATTTCTAGGCTAAAACCTTATATCAAAACAAGGTTTTCAACCATTCAAAACAACTAAATCAATCAATATGAAGAATTAGGGTTCTTAGTCCCAAAACCCCAAAACTTCAAATTCATCACAAATAGCAATCTACTTCCATTTTCTTGAATTAAGTCCTTTTAGCATGACTTAATGGAAGCATTAAACCATTTAAACTACATAATCATAACTGAAATTTACAAATTTCAGTTTCTATAAAACCAAACCAAGAACACTTCAAGAACTTGGTTAAAATCAAGTTTACTAACCTTGATTAACAAAGGAATCACCAATTCCAAGCCATGATTCCAATTCCATGCTTCAATCCTTCAAGATTTCCAGGTTTTTGCTCTCAAAACCCATCCCCGTTGCTGCACAAATGGCCAGTCAAAGAGAGGGTCAACTCTCTCTTATTTATACCTCAAATTTTTACATTTTTAGTCCTAAAGTTCATTTTCTTGAACTTTGACCACAAAATCAAGTTTTATTACAATAAAACTTTCATTCTTTATACATTTGCCACAAACAACAATATTTTTCATTTTTGGTCCCTTGTATGGTCAAATGACCAAATTACCCTTTTGTGGTAAAACGACCAAAAATCAGTTTTTATAACATTTTAAGTCCAAAACTCAAAATATCATTTCAAACTAAATCCTTTTCTATCCAAAAGACCAATTTACCCTTCTAAGGTAAAATGACCAATTTGCCCTTTTATTATAATTATATAATAAAACATGTCTTGGTGTTACATCTTTGATCCCGGAGCCACAGACTCTTTTATTTCCACATCATTCATGCCCCAAATTTCGATACCCTTAACCCGTTGAATGAAGAACTGGAGGTAGAAGTAGCAGGTGGTAGATATGTATATGTCTCTGAACAGATGCCAGGGTGTCAGCTTGAGATTAACGGGACCATTTTCCCTATTGATCTAAAGCCGATCACCACCAGAGAATTTGAAGTAATTGTAGGAATGGACTGGTTAGCATCCAATGATGCTCAAGTCGATTGTAAAAGAAAAAGAATTGCAGTTCTGGCACCAGACGGGTTGCAAATAATAATTCAAGGTGAACGGCCACGTACAAGGATGCCTGTCATGTCTTTTGCCAAAGTACGACGTCAGAACAACAAAGAAGGAATATTTTACATGGCATGTGTGGTCTCGACAGAGCCTACCAAACGATCCGTTGAAGATGTCGCCGTTGTAAAGGAGTTTGCTGATGTTTTTCCCGATGAGCTTCCAGGATTACCTCTGGATCGGCAGCTAGAGTTTACCATCGATTTGGTTCTAGGAGCAGCCCCTATTGCTCGTGCTCCTTATCGATTGGCACCATCAGAAATGGCAGAGTTGAGGAAGCAGTTGCAGGAATTACTCGGTCGGGGATTCATTCGACCGAGTACTTCACCTTGGGGAGCACCTATCCTGTTTGTGGAAAAGAAGGACGGGTCTATGCGAATGTGTATAGACTATAGAGAACTGAACAAGATCACCATAAAGAACAAATATCCATTGCCCAGGATTGATGATTTATTCGATCAACTTCAGGGAGCATCCTATTTCTCTAAGATTGATCTAAGATCGGGATATCATCAGCTGAAGATTCGGGAGTCGGATATCCTGAAGACTGCCTTCCGTACCCGTTACGGACATTATGAGTTGCTGGTGATGCCTTTTGGGTTAACCAATGCCCCTGCAGCTTTCATGGACTTGATGAACAGAGTGTGTCGTCCATTTCTTGATACCTCTGTTATCGTGTTCATTGATGATATACTGATCTATTCCCGAAGCCAGGAAGAGCACGAGACGCATCTACGTCAAGTTTTGGAATTACTTCGTCAAGAGAAGCTGTATGCCAAGTTCTCAAAGTGTGAATTTTGGCTTCGTGAGGTTCAGTTTTTAGGACATGTTATCAGCAGCAAGGGAGTAAAGGTGGATCCAGCAAAAATCGAGGCCGTAATGAAGTGGGAGCCGCCACGGAATCCGTCAGAGATACGCAGCTTTCTTGGGCTAGCTGGATATTATAGGAGATTTCTAGAGAACTTCTCTTCTATTGCAGCTCCTTTGACCAAATTAACTAAGAAGGGTGAGAAGTTTGAATGGACGGAAGAACAGCAAGCTGCATTCCAGAAGCTGAAGCAAGCTTTGTGTGAAGCCCCAGTTCTTGCATTACCACAAGGAGGAGAAGACTTTATGGTTTACAGTGACGCCTCTAGGGTAGGTCTGGGATGTGTCTTAATGCAGAGGGGCAAGGTGATTGCATACGCATCCAGACAATTGAAGGAAGCTGAGAAAAAAATACCCGGTACATGATCTGGAACTAGCTGCTGTAGTGTTAGCATTAAAGTTGTGGAGGCACTACCTATATGGGGTAAAGTTCAAGATCTATACGGACCATAAGAGTCTCAAATATTTGTTCAATCAGAAGGAGTTGAACATGAGGCAGCAGAGATGGATGGACTTACTCAAAGACTATGACTGCGAGATTTTGTACCATCCAGGGAAGGCGAATGTAGTTGCAGACGCGCTCAGTCGGAAGGAGAGACCCATTAGGGTTGTGTCTGCTTGTATGAGCATAGTTAGTCGGCTACCTGAGCTGATTCGAACAGCCCAAGAGGAAGCAGGGAAGGCGGAGCATGTGAAAAGTGAACGCATGGTTAGCTATATTAACCAACTCGAGGAAAATTCTCAGCGATTGAAGACCTTTAAAGGTCGAGTATGGGTGCCAAAGCAGGGTGAGGCACGGAAGTTACTCCTCGAGGATGCGCATTGTTCTCGTTATGCTATACACCCGGGCAGCACCAAGATGTACCAGACGCTGAAACCGATGTATTGGTGGCCGGGAATGAAGCGGGATATATGAAGATATGTGGAACGGTGCCAAACGTGCTTACAAGTAAAGTCCAATCATCAAAAGCCGTATGGAGAAATTCAGCCTCTACCAGTTCCAATGAAAAAGTGGGACGAGGTCACTATGGACTTTGTGACAAAACTTCCTCGGACGCCACGAGGACACGATGCAATATGGGTGATCGTGGATCGACTGACCAAATCTGCTCAGTTCATACCCATACGTGAAGATTATAAAGTTAGCAAATTAGCCAGAATCTATATTGATGAAGTAGTATGTAGACACGGGGTACCATCCTCCATTATATCCGACCGAGATAGTCGATTTAGGTCTGGGTTTTGGCAGAGCTTCCAAAAGCAGTTTGGATCGAAAGTTTTAATGAGTACTGCTTACCATCCTCAGACTGATGGACAGAGTGAAAGGACTATTCAGACATTGGAGGATATGCTTCGTGCCTGTGTTATAGATTTTGGTGGAAGCTGGGAGGATCACTTGCCTTTGGTGGAATTCGCATATAATAATAGCTATCATTCCAGCATTCAGATGGCGCCATACGAGGCATTGTATGGAGCACCATGTCGTACTCCGACATGTTGGACAGAGTTAGGGGAAAAGCCGTTAGCTGGACCCGAGATTGTAGCTCAAACCGAGGAGAAAATTCGAGAAATTCGAAAACATTTGAAGGTTGCTCAAAACCGCCAAAAGCAGTATGCTGATCGTCGATTGAAACCTATAGAGTTTCAGGTTGGCGATATGGTGATGCTTAAGGTTTCCCCATGGAAGGGTCTGATTTGTTTTGGAAAGAAAGGTAAGCTGAGTCCTCGCTTTATTGGCCCGTTCCGGGTATTACAAAGGGTGGGAGCTGTAGCCTACCGGTTAGAGCTACCTGAGGAGCTAAGAGGCATTCACAACGTCTTCCATGTGTCGCATTTGAGAAAGACTCTGTTTGACGAGTCCCAACGAGTGCCTTTACCTAAAATTGAAATAGATGAAAAGCTGAGGTACCCGGAGCAGCCAGAAAAGATTTTAGACCGCAAGGTGAGACAGCTACGGAACAAGAAGATTAATATGGTAAAAGTACAGTGGCGATATCACAAGGACTCGGATGTAACTTGGGAAGCCGAAGAGGAAATGAAGGCGAAGTACCCCCAATTGTTTGCTTGATTCCGGGGACGGAATCTTATAAAGGGGGGGAGAACTTGTAACGACGGTTTTCCAAAAAAAAAAATAATGAATAGTAACTCCGGTGTGAATAGTAACTCCGGCGTGAATAGTGCTCCGTCGTGAATAGTGACTCCGGTGTGAATAGTAACCGAGAGATGAAGTAAGCGCTTACCTCGTGATGACATCGACGATGATGTCGTGATGATGTCATGATGACGTCGTGAATAGTGTCGCTGATGTCGTGATGACGTCGTGAATAGTGTTTTTGAGCCCTATAAATAGAGGCCCAACCTCTTCATTTCAAACCACAACAAACACCAAACAACCTTACGATATCGGGGAGTGTTCTGGTGAGAAAAATAGATCGGGAGAGGTAAGGAACGAGCGATAGCTTGTAGCGAAGTGCTCGAGAGTTGTCGGAAGAGTTGAACGGGGAACGAGCCAGCGACAATACTAAGTGAGTAATCGCTACTTTATTTCTTTAATAGTTTATAAAGTGTTAAACTATTATATGTGGAAGTTATGTACTATTCGTAATTCCAAGAATAATGCCCAATGATTTACTTACGAGAACGGTGCCTAGGCCGATTACATGGGATCTGGTTGTTGGATTTTCCGAAAGGCTAAAATGCTGAAAGGATCCTGCCATCCCATCTGATCTTCTACCTGGCCGTTCTTTATTTGATAAATCACGAGGTATCATATTGGAATTATAGAGAATATAAAGCAGAGTGATGGTGTGATCCGTAGTAATGCCGGTTGAAATAGTAGTTCACCTATAAACAAATATATAGGTACAAACCAAGCAGTTATAGTGGGTGTAAGAAGGCAGGAATAACCAGATACCGTATACCAAAAATCAATGTGAGTAATCTATCCCTAAGTGTTACTTTTACTGTGGGGCCACATTATCGGTTATTGTGATTGGGACCATCTTTCCGTGGGGTCACATACTCGGTACTTGTGGTTGAGACCACATATATGTTGTGACGATCGAATTAGCAGTAATTGTGGTGGGACCACATACAAATGTTGTGATGGCCTCTTTGGCTGGCAGTTTTATCACACATTCAACAGGTGTACATTGAGTCCTTGAGACTCGGTATCACAGGGGGCTGTGATATGATGTGGAAGCTGAAAATTTAATGTTGTTATAACACTTATCGATTATTCACTGAGCTTGTAAAGCTCATCATTGTTGATACTAACTGTGCAGGTGCTGTAGACCCTACTAAAGGGAAGGATCTAATTCGGGGTTAGAACTGATGACCGTAGCAGCCCGGCTTTGGGAGATACCACTTGTACATTTTTCTTGTAATATATCTTGTATAATATTTTGTTGAATAAACTATGTTTTAAAGTGTGGAAAATAAATGTGTATATTTATATTGAAAGCCGGGTGTTACATATCTTGTCAATAAGATATACTTAAGTTGGCTACTTTTGTGAGAATATTTTCATGTCCAACTGAAGAAAACCTTGTAAGGTTCAAGGAAGCACAAGAAGCTGCAAAAAAAAGACGTGGAACAAGTTTTTGGCATCCTAAAAGCTCATTGGAGTATACTTTCACTCTCGACATAGCCAACGCATTAAAACATAATTAGGAACATAATGTACGTTTGTATCATATTACACAATATGATCTTACAAAACTAAAGTGCAAAGATATGTCATATTTATGAAATCAATCATCCAAACTATCAACAAGTGAATCAGGAAACTATTTAGGGACTGTGTTGCGAAGAAACTCATTACGATCTATAATCGGCTCTTGTGGAACATATTTGACAAATCTATTTACACAACCTCGATAACTAGTTTTTATTTTATAATATTTTTTATTTAGTTCTTTTTCATTATAAAGTATTGTATTTTTTATGAAAATGTTATTTTAATTTTCAGTTTATTTTATGAATTATTTATATATTTTTTGAATAACTCTTATTTGTTAAAGCTATTAAAGTTAAACAAAAACAGTTAGAAATGTGATGAATGGAAAGAATATTTTTTGGGATGGGGGAAGAAATAAAAAAGAATTAATATGATACAGATGTAAGATGCAACATGCATGATGGAATAGATGAGTTCGCACCATCCTAAAAAAGTCTAATTCCTATGTCATCACCACATATTATCATTGGCATATATGTAATTTTGGTTGGATATGACTAGAAATGTCAATAATGACATAAAACTAGAAATGTAAATAATGACATAAAACTTGTGGCTTGAAATACTATATTATGAAAAGACAAAATTACAGTTTTGGTCCCTAATATATACTTAATTTTTCAAGTTGGGACAAACTATACGAAAATCACGGTTTTGGTCACTAAAGTTTGCAAATGATTTCAAATGGGTCCTTGGGGCATATAAAAAGACTGAAATACCCTTTCTATTTTCTTTTTCAATTTTCTTTTAATATATTATTTATTAAATCAATTTTAAAAAAAGAAAAATAAATCCAACCCTCCCCGTTTATATGCCGCTCAAAGTCGTCGTCACCATCCCAACGACCAACTCCTCGGAATCGGCCAATCAAACTCCACCGCTGCCCACTGGGTCTCCCAAAACATCGTCGTTCGTTACCACGCCACCAACATCACCACCATCTGTGTCGGCTCGATCCGAGGTCTTCAACAACCTCCCAAACGTCGCCCCTGTCCTCGTCACAGCCCTCAAATTCATCAGAGCGCTCTCGATGCGTCAAATCTCGACCGACAGGTCAAAGTATCAACAGCCATCGCCTCCACTACTATCCTCGATTCCTTCTCGCCGTCGGAAGCCTTCTTCAACCAATCAAAATTTTGTGATACTTCTTTTGTCTTCCTGTAGAAGTTAGTTGTGATTCTCAACATCTTTGTCTTGATAATCATTTTCTTACTTTTTTGAAGCACAACAATGGCGTCCAATGGTGAAAACAAGCCATTGGTAACACGCCAAATTGAACCTAAATCTCAGATCGATTGTATGGCTTCCACCAAAAGCAGAAAACTCCGACGCTGTAGAAGCGCCCCCATGATGGAACCCAACCTTGACCGCCTTTTTTAAAAACCAAAATCAATCCTCGACCAACTTAATCTGACGGTAAACCACAGGGAAAACGCAAATCCGATAATATTCAAACCCCTATCTCACCTTCTATTGCTCCGGCGTCTTCCATGAATGGGTGGCCGAACCTTGCTCCAAATTTAACAGCTTTCCGGCTAGCCTTGTTCCACCGTTGCACTCCATCAGTCGGCAACTGAGATTGGGTTGTTTGAATCAAAAATTGAGTTAGGGTTTACGGTTGGATTTGAGTAGAAATTGAAATCGCAACTTTGAAATTAAAATCGCAAATCTTCAATTGTTGGAAGAGAGAGACGTAGAGGGTGGGGTGGGGGTGGGGTGGGGTTTATTTTTCTTTTAAAAAAAATTGATTTAATAAATACTATATTAAAAGAAAAATGAAAAAGATAAAAGAAATGGTATTTCAGTCTTTTTATATGCCCCAAGGACCCATTTGAAATCATTTGCAAACTTTAGTGACCAAAATCGTGATTTTCGTATAGTTTGTCCCAACTTGAAAAATTAGGTATACATTAGGGACCAAAACTGTAATTTTGTCTTATGAAAATACTGTAATAATTGTTAATAGACAAGCAACATCAACCGATCCCTCAAATACTATTGGAATAGGACAGAGTAGTAGGGAACCATAGAATAGTATCCTAAGAATGAAACACAGAATCGAATAAGCGATCAAAACCAATTTAGTTTATTAGCTAAAAAAAACCGTCAAACAAGGTTATTATCATTTGTGATGATTACAAAATGAAGTATCACAACTTGGAATAGAGTCCCAATTATGTGTCCAGATATATAATTGGTTAAAAAGTTATTCAAGATGAATATTTGATATAAGAAATGAAAGTATGAAATCAAAGATAAACTTATATAAAAAGAGTTCTTTAATGGTCCTGATTCTCAAGAATCTTGATTTAAAACGTATTTTTAATTATTATAAAATTTAACTTGGATTAGTAAAAAGTATTATATATATTCAGAACACCTCTTAACTTTATTATCTATAATATTATTGTGGATTCTCCTTCTCACTTTATTAATGTTACCCCTCATCTTGGACTGCTGCCCCTCGCTCGTTGACCGTTGCCAGCGCACGTGAATAAACAAAAAACTTGGGTGCAAGCCATAGCACTTTATTGAATATTTTTAAAATATATTTAGTGAATATAAATTAAATATTCAATGAACGAATTCTAATTTAATTTTATTTCAAAAACAATAATTTAAACTTAATGTTTAAGGTATCATATTATAGATCTATATTCAAGTAAGAGACTGAGTTATTTAAGATATAGATTAAAATTTGGTATCTAGATTTTTTATTTGATTATGAATTATAATATATGCTTTTAAACATTAATATCAAATGTAAATTATTTAACATAAAAACTAAGTAAAAATAGGGATTCACATACAATTTATTTTAGCTGTTTAAATTAAACTATCATTTGTAGTTTTACGATGGTTTATCATACATATGTACACAGTAACACACATTATGATAATATTTTAATATATATTTTTTAGTGCGGTAATGTTATGGTGGCTTTCAAGTAAGGTTAAACCAATTGAGAATTGTTAAAATATCTTTTAGGTATTCAATATATTTTATGTAATCATGTAGTTGTTCGTTTATGATATTAGTTAGATTTAATATAAGAAGAGTTTATCAATAATATTTAAAACGTTTTTCTTATTTCTAGTGATTATTAAAGAAGTACCCAATAATGATCAGTGGAGACTATTTGTACATATTTCAGATTCTAAACTATTTTATTAAAATGCGGCGAAAAGGACCATGCATGACCTTCCTTCTACCTCTACGGATCATTTGGAGCCCTCGAAAAGGGTGTGGTTATTCATGTACAAATCCCTGTGAATGAGTTCTATATTCACCCGGTCTTGTATTTGTGTATTATAGCATCTAGTGAATTTGTATATTAGAATTAGAACATCTATAGTGGTAAAGTTTTTTGGCTAAAATTTGTAATGTCACATCAACAAATAAAAAGTTTAAAATTTTCAATAATATAAAAGCTTTTTGGTTGAGTTTTTTTATGAACTAAAAATAACAATAGATAAATATAGTCTCTACCAAAATGATTAAAAAAACTATTTGTTAATGTATATTGGTTGAATGTTATGTGTCCTACTAAAATATTGAAAAAACTCTTTTCAAAGAGCTTGTAAATTAACAAGTCCTTATGAAAAAATTTTATTGGAAAAAAGCTCACTATAAGTAATACGTTTTTTTCAAAAAACTTTTCATTTTGAAAAAGCTCCTATTGTGAATTCTTTAAGCTATATAGAGTGAACATTTTTTGCCGCTAGCATCTTAGATGTTTTGTTTTAAATTAACGTAATTATTTTGTTTAATAAAAAAAAGGTCGGAGGTACCACTCATAGATGTTTTTCCTATACGAACCTATTCTAAATCTAAAACAGATAAATGATTTTTTGCTCACCTCTAGATGAAAGTATCATTCAATTTATATCGAACAACAAAATAAATCAAAGATGCAAATATTCAAAGTCTTTTTTAAGTTTTTCACATTTGATGCAAGTATTTACACAAATTGTTTGCATGCTTTCTAAAAGTTGTATTATTGTTAGCATGTTTTATACGGGCACCTAAAACATGGCAAACTCACAAATCCTTGACATGCTAGTTATTTCCATAACCAAAACTTATAATGTGGAAGCTTAAAGTTTGGAACTTTAATCTCAAATCTGGTTAGAAGAAAACTAAACAAGAGAAGAATACATACATGCTTCCTTGTGATTTCGGATATGATGAGTAGCGGTTGGTTTTCCGGTAGATCTTAAGTCAAGTATCTACAGAATTCCTCAGCAAAACCTCATGAATTTCCTATGTGTATTTCATGTTGTAGATCTATTTCTCATTATGTGTTTATATAAATGGAGATATAACTTAATGTGAGAGAAATTATAGATTTAAAAGAATTTTAGTCAACCGAGAACTCAACCCACATGATAAACACTGCTTATGGTTTATCTAATATTTAATGATAACATTGTTTATAAATTTATTAATTGGTCCCGATATTATACAACGATCTCCTATAGGACCACTAAATATCTAAATGTACAGATAACCATATAACTGCTTTAATATATGTTATTGTAACATTGGTATCCTTACATAATCTCATATGTTAATCATAATAGTATAGGATCAATGTAGTATTTGTTACAATTTACGTAGCTAAATCCATCAATAGTCACATATATACACCTACACACATGAGTTTGGTTTTGATTCTAGAGGCAAATAATAAAGCTACGAATGCATGAAGATTCGTTGAGGCATTGAAACAAAGCTGCTCCACGCTCCTTACCATACCCATATTCCTTTTAAAAATTCACATCCAAAGAAAATATGTCCATAAATTTCAACCTATTTATTACACCTTAAACACAAATTAGAATTAATGGAAATTTCTCTTTTCCTAAGGTTTGCAACTGTTGGAATTCGATCCATAAAAACTCACCAAAGAAGCAATTGACCTTTAAAGGTATCCATTCGATCAACTGGAAGATTGACATATTGTTAGCATATTATTTTTGTGCTACAATTTCCCTTAGTGATCGTACCGTGAAGACCTTTAATGATCTCTAACTTATTCCTTTATTCCTATTTATTGTTTGATTTTGGTAACTTGAAAACCTTCAACAACTATATCAATTTAGAAAACTTCAATTGCATATCCCCTTCCCTTATTTGCCTCGACTGTGCCTCCTGTTGATCGCAGTCGTTGATGTAATAAAAAATAAACCTTAAACGCACTAATAGCTAGGGCAAGTAAGGGTCGAATCCACGAGAAGCTTATGGTTAACAATCTAGTTCTAACAGACTTAAGGGTAAACAAATTCACTCAATTCCATCAAAAGTAGGGCCATCCGTGGTTAAACAAAGCTTAATTTATCATGTTAATCACGTATTACGTTAAACCAAAATGGCTCGATCAAACCTCCCCAACTTATCTCCTTCTCGTCCCGAGAAAGACTCAACGAAATCAGAATTCAGGTCCAGTCCATAAAACAACAAACAATCAAACAAAAGTAGACGCCCTAGTATTGCATACGTCTGTATCCATTGCCAGTCGGATGTCCGTTTATTTGAAGTGCGAAACACTATTTAGTGATCTTAAAATTTTCTTCACCCTGCAAACGGCTCAGTCAAAAATTCATTTTTCAGAAATTCTACCAAAGATACCAAGCTTACCTCCCCCTGCAGTTTTTCCAATGACGTGGTACGGTCAGTCCTTTTTGGTTACTACATTCTGTTCAGATTCCTAAGGTTCTTTTTATTTCTATCGGTCATTTTTGCCACATTACAACCAGATTAAATTTATACTTTTAAACATTGGCCCGTATTTATTTCTTCATTTGATTTACCTTTGTAGAACTTCATTTGTGATCTATGTCTCAGAATATTTTTCTCTGAATATAATATTCATATTTTAAGTTGATGGTGGACGTGAAAACCTGAAATGGAGTACACCAGGAGTCCTGCCTTTTTGCGCGGTTTCCAAGAGGGGTCACCTACGGGTTACCGGTTACTTAGCAGGATACTTATCAAAGTCCCGAAGGTATATTCATATTCAAGCTGCTGGTGGACGTGGAAACCTGAAATGGGGTATACCAGGCTCCAGGTATACAACAACCCAAACAGCGGTATATAGATTACAAAAATAGGGACATCTAAGGTCGTGCGGTCATAGAATGCAGTAGGGATCTTTACAAGCAAATTCGAGAACTGGGCCATCATGGTTCTTTAAACATGTCATCTCTAGAGGAACTTTTGAAACATAATTTTTTAGAAAAAACCAGTTTACAACTTGAAGTTAAAACATTTTTGGTCAATTTGTTACTTGAACCGGACAAGCAACCACAAAAATATACATTAGCTAGAATGTCACTTTTATCTCATCACCTGTTATCGCATGTTCAGTCCCTTTTATTTAATCATTTTTCGTTCTGCCGAGTCACAACCGGGACAAAAAAGGAAGAAAAACTCGAGGACAATTCATCAAGTTCAAAAAAATACGTCATCTCATGCCCAAATCCATTTTTAAAGTTTTTAACTAACTCAACCAAAATAAATGCAACCGAGAGAAATAAAAGAAAAAAATAACAGAGGAGAGCGATTCACCTTGTAATTTTGATGGTAGAGGAGGCTTAAATTTTTGTTTGGGTCCGAACAAAATCGAAAAATTTTGGATTTTTTTTAATGCGTCTTTTCTTCAATCTTCCATCTTTCCTCGGTTTTATTTTCTTTTCTCATGCAAGTAAGTCCCTCCCCAACTTTGAGCCTTTGGATCGTCCCTGATGCAGTAATCAAAATTCCTAAAACAACACAAAAACAAAGCTACAAGCAACATATTAAATAAAAATAAAAATAACCCTAAATTTCGCCAAGGATCGCGATTGCACTTGACACGTGCAACAAGCCTTTTAAACCCCTAGGTTGCCCCTAGTGGACGAGTGAAGTCTCGTGAGGGTTTGCAGTGAACATACCCACAAAGTTTGCTGGTTGACTCCCGTAAAGCGCTAAGTTTAACGTCTTCAGCCAGACATATACATGTACCATGCTTCACGGAGGATCGTATGTCAGTTTACTTTTTTGAAAAACAATCATGTTGTGGTGATATGGTGTTATATATTTCTCTTTATCGTCAAACAACTCACATTCTTGAGTTTCACCTGGATCAAATGACATGTCAACTTTGACCTTATCGAATCCTGGTCTTTTACCTTTGAGTATTCTTAAAGAGCACTTAAACCTTGTTTTGAACGGACATGTATTTCTCCTTGGAGTGAAGTTCTTTAACCAACTCTTGATACCACCGACCACTTTCATCTTTGATTTGTAGGATCGTGTGGTATAATGTTTCTTTTTCCGTATTCTTTTCTTCACATGTTGACTCCCAATGTTATCCATGTCTTTTGACATGTTACAAGAGAAACGTTTCTCCAGATCGTGGGTAGTGTCAGCAGGCATATTTTCGGTATGCTCACAGAATTAATCATCTATAGTATTGATTACAAACAAGTCGCCATAGATCGGAGGATCATTAGTACATCTAAATAGTTGAAGTTTAAATTTCTGGTTTCCAAATGTCGCATCAATGACTCCTTCTTGACAACTAATTTGGGAGAAAATAGTTGTCAAAATGGGACGATTGATGATGGCATGTAGTTTTTTGAATATGTCCAGTTTTTTAGAATCAATCACAAAAATGTCAACAAGAATTTGCTTTTTGGGTTCTTTGAAATTTGCTAGGTCGGGGGTGGTATTAGACTCCACTGACCCCTCCCCAACTTTGGGTGTTTCCGGTTCATGGAAAATCATTTGAGATGTTTCCAATTCAAGTTCAGATTTTTCTTGGTTAATTGTTTCAAATTCATTATTTTCCTCATTAATTGATATGTAATCCTCCACCACGACCTCATAATAGGGTGGTGTAGGTTTATGTACATTAATGTCAAATGATGCATCACTACACAAGATAGTTACCTCATCCGCTTGAGAAGTATCTGAATGATCGTATGATAGTTGTTGTTGTTGTAGTTGCTCCACAATTTGTTCTACTTGATTTTCAAGCATTAATATTGCTTTGTAGTTGTTTTCCTCTTGTTTGAAGCCTTCCTTCAACAATTCCATCATTAGATCCAACTTATTGTCAAGTTACGACTCGTGTGATCTTCCTTGATTTGCTAGAAAATAGGATAACTGATCATCTTGATTTGGGTTTGTATTATTGCTCCCCCACCAATCATCATCGTATGGATCTTGTTGCGGTGGTGGACTATAAAAGTCATAATAACCCGGATCCATCGTGAGATAATCACCCATTGTCATTCATTCATCCATGATGCAAATTACAATGGGGAGGATTGTCTAAAACTGCTAGGTTTGATCGAAACTGCTAGTGTGCAAGCAAAACCTGTGACAATCTGAAAAGACAAACACAAGAACAAACAAATGCGTAAAGTGGAACAAGAACTAAATCAAAAGAGAACTAAGTTTCTAAGCGCAATAGCTCCCCGGCAACGACACCAAAATTTGATCGCAATCGTTGATACAATAAAAAATAAACCTTAAACGCACTAATAGCTAGGGCAAGTAAGGGTCGAATCCACGAGGAGCTTATGGTTAACAATCTAGTTCTAACAGACTTAAGGGTAAATAAAGTCATCAATACAATTACTGCAAAAGGTTTAATTCAATCAGAGAAAAAGGTGATCACTCCTGGTTTCAGTTTTGATTCCTAAACAATGTATTAAATCAGATTTTACTAATTTTGCGTTCATTCAGATTACATAGACATAACCATACTGTTACTGACTAAATCTGGGATCAAACTATGTAAAATCTGCACCCTTCGTCCTATACACCACTGTGGATGATTTGGCACGGTGGGGAAGATCACAATAGAATTGTCTTACACTTAATCAATCACAGTTTAAGAACAAGTATTGGAAATCTAGTCATATGATTTAAAAGCAAACAATCCAAACACTGTGTTCATGAATCTAAAAGGTTCAAATCTAAATACAATACTTGAAAGGAAATCAAAACCTACTCCCGGTTGTGATCACGAGATGATTTAGCTACTCATAACTGGAACCGATGCAAACTCTGTGTTGGAGATGTTGAGCATGGTTAGATCTTCAAAACTGCAAGAACTGTGGCTTGATCTTGATGCAAAAGAGGTTTGATTTGAGTTTGGGATTATTAGAATTTGATTTGGGGATGTTTTGGACCTTGTAAAATCACCAAAACCTAGTGAAAATCGTCTAGAGGCTGCTTTGGGTCGATTCGGAAGTGGTTGAATTGGAATTGGGAATGAATTAGAAGTGTTTGGGGGATGTTTGGAACCCTAGAAAAGCATCAAAAACCTATCAAAATCGACCCCAAAGCTTCCCTAATCGATAGGTATAAGCCCCCTTAAATTAAGCAGCTCAAATATGGCAATTTAGGGCAAACAGCTGCGGCAGCGTCTTACGCAGAGTCTGGGAGCTGCTAGAACGATGCCTGGGACGCTGGGTGTTCTAGGCCAGCGTTTGGGACGCTGGCTGGGACGCTGAGAGTTCTTCGTCAGACACCGTTCTACGACGAAACGCTCCTAAAACGCTGGGAGTTCCAAGCCATCGTCTGGGACGCCGCCTGTGTTGGATTAGGTGTCTATGCCATGACTAATAATTAGTATTTACCTAATTAATAGTAGCATAGTCCATTTGGGTTGCCCTCATAGCTGGAGGTTTGGTGGAAAGTTAAGTAGAGAGAAAGGGTTGATTTATTATATGACTAATAAATCAAGATATTTGTGAGACCCGTTCCGCCGAGTCGCGTCCAGGAAAGATCTGCGGCGCGGCTCGGGCGAGATCTGGATTCGCGAATGATTTTGTACGCGCGGCGCGGCTTTAAAAGATCCGCGGCGCGGTGCGCCGCTAAGGTGAAAAAACCTAATTCGGATTTAAACGCCTATATAAAGGGACCCAGCCCTAGGGTTCGTGTTTTTGGGAGTTTTCTGGAGCAGAGACATCAGGTTTCAGCAGAGACTCTTTGGTTTCAAGGCTTTGGAGGTTGAAGGAAGAAATACAACGCGGGAGAAAGTTTGGGACGGATCGTGGGCATCATTCCGTCCTTCAGAAGTAAGGTAAGAAGATTTACTCTTCTGACTTTCTTTTTATCCCGTCTTATGGTGTTACCAGTTGGTTTGTAGCTTTAGGCGATTTGTAGCACTTAGGGTTTGGTCCAAGGACATGCATGGACTTGCATGTCCGTAAGGAAGTGACCTTAGGGTAGTTTCTGATCTCAGGAAGGGTTTGGAGTGAAACCCTAGCCGTTTAATGTACTGTTAAACGCTAGAAACTTTTTGGAATGTTACGAGCCGCGATGCGGACTGGCGATGTCAGCGGCGCGGGCTCTGCTGAACCCCGTGATTATTCGATGATAGCCGCGGCGCGCAGGCTGAGGAGCCACGCCGCAGTAAGCGATTGTTTGACCAGGAACTTGGTTTTGACCACGGTTTAGTGGCAAATATTGGGTCTAACCTCTAGGCAGGTCTGTAAAAGCCTGGTCAGTAATTGATATGTTGTGTGTGTGTGGGATTTAGGTGTGTGGTCGAGCTAAGTGGGAATATTAGAGAATATCAGCACGGTTTCGAATCAGGTGAGTATCCTCACCTTACTATATGATGTTGCATGTTAGGCATCTTGTGTGTTATTTACAGTTATATGATTTGCTCTATATCTGTGGTTATTTGTTGTTGGGCTCAGTACTGATGCGTGTCCCCTCGTAGCTGTTGTATGGCGAGTTGGACTATTGCCTTGTCCCATAGCTGTTGTATGATGGGCTGGGCCATAACCGGGAACCCATAGCTGTTGTATGATGGGTAGAACCTTCCCGTGTCCATAGCTGTTGTATGATGGACGCCCGTAGCTGTTGTATGGCGGGTAGGGTCGGGTCGTTCTCGAGGACGGGTTGTTTAATGTGTGGGCATGTATGGTAACTTGTGGACTCACTAAGCTTTAAGCTTACCCGTTGTTTTATAACATTTCAGGTATTTCAAGGGACAAAGGGAAGGGCAAGGTTTGACGGCAGCGCATCGCATTCCAAGGATTGACGTCAATGAACTATATTTAGTATTTTCAAATGTTTCTGCTGTTAAATTTAAGTATTATGTTGAATAGTTTTATGTTCTGGAATAAATGTTTTATTGGAACCTTGGTAATAAATGATTTTTAAAATTTTTGAAATTGGGGTGTTACAAATTGGTATCAGAGCATTTGTTTGAGGGATTTGGATGAACTGTATTGGGAATCCAAACTCAAACTTAGGACTGAGCGATTTTGTTAAGAAAATGTTTTTGGAAGGTTAAGTTAAAGTAAAAGAAGATGCGATGCGAACCGTCAGCCGAGCTCAAGTAAGTTTTGTGATTCCCAGTTACCCATGCCAAGTTTGTGTTATGTGATAAAATTTATTGTGCTAGGATGTAAAGTTATCTGGAAAATATGCTCTTTAGACTGTTTTGTGCCATATGTGCTGCTTTGGAATTTTATGCTACTGTCGTTAGGTTGCTTAGTGAATGCTGGTAGGTTATATACAATTAGGGAAGATAGCCTGAGAATTCTTGGTCTGGCCTTACTGGCTGTTCCTTGTTTGGTTGTGACTTTAAGGTAGAACAGTTATTCAAACGTCTATCTTATTCCGATTGTATACGGCTGTGCGTCCGCGAGGCAACTCGACGACATTAGCAGTAGTCCTCTTAGGCACGTGTGAGATGGAGAGTTAGATCAAAAGATTTGGCACCACGGTGCCTGACCGCATGAGTCATAGAAAATGGTTTAGTATGAGTGTGACATTTTAGGAGGATGATTGACGAACTTGGAACAAGGGCGAATAGGTGTGGAAGGTAGTACGAGGCCAGTATTACCGAAAACACAGGATTCACGCTTGAGTCAAGAGTAGTCAACCAAAATCCTAGAAAGTCAAGTAGTTGGGTAGATAGGAGTGACCCGGGTATTGATATTGAAACTGTTGCACATTTCAGAATGGCAGTCACTCGAAGTAACGGTGGACCAGATGCGGGTGCCTCGAGTGGGGGAGGACCGACTTATGAAAATCTCCGCAACCTGATAGCGGAGGAGGTTTCGCGAGAAGTGCTGGCTGCGATACCTCAGTTCTTTGGTACGATTAAGGCTGAGCTATGGGCAATGCTCGAGGAACGACTGACTACTCAGGGCACATCCCGTGCTAGGGATGCAAGTTATAAGGACTTTTCGGCTTGTTCGCCTCCGATGTTCGATGGGGGCAGGGATCCGATTGTTAGCATGCGGTGGATTTCCGCGGTGGAGGGTACTTTCCGCACATGTTCCTGTCCTGAGAACTCCAAGGTAACGTTTGCGGCGAATCTTTTAAGAGATGGTACGAAGGATTGGTGGGAGATACGAACGAAAGATCTCACCCCTGCTCAGTTGGATGCCATTACATGGCCGCAGTTTAAGGAACAGTTCAAACTGGAGTATGTTCCACAGGTGGAAATGGAACGCTTGGCGCAGGAATACCTGAATCTGACTCAGACCACTGAAACGGTGACGGAGATCACCAAAAAGTTTAATGAACGAGCACTCTTCTGTCCAGAGTTTGCGGCGACCGAGCGAATGAGGATGACACGATACTTGGCGATGCTTCGCACAGACATTCGAGAATTTGTGTCTGCTGCTAGGCACCAAACTCTTACTGATATGATAGCGGCCGCTCGGGCCCGAGAGTTGGAGCTGGAAACCCAACAAAAGCAGAAGCGTCCGGCGCCTACTCAAACTCAGCAGGTGTCGAAGAAATTTCGAGGGACAGATCAGGGAAAGCAAGGGCAAAGGAGCCAGGGTAAGTGTGGTAAATGTGGAAAGAATCATGAGGGGCGTTGCTGGGTGTTAATATGCCATAAGTGTGGAAAGGAGGGCCACTATGCTAAAGATTGTCGGCAAGAGGTCAAGATTTGCATTAATTGTAATCAGGTAGGCCACTTCAAGGCCCAATGTCCCCGTCTGACTCAGGTAGTGGTTCAGAATCCGGCACCCACTACACTCCGGATTACCGATGGTAGGCAGGGGAAAGGGGAAGCCCCTAATGTAACGCCAAAAACATGTTTATTATATAATTATAATAAAAAAGGGCAAAATGGTCGTTTTACCCCAAAAGGGTAATTTGGTCTTTTGGACATAAAGGACTTGTTTGGTAATAATATTTTGAGTCTTGGACTTAAAATGTTATAAAAATGTGATTTTGCCATTAAAATTTGTAAATTGTGGCCAAACTTTAAGAAGTGCAACTTCAAGGACCATATCGCAACTTTTGGAAGTATATAAGAGAATAGTTGTGCAGAATTTTGGGAGTTACGGGAGAGTTCTTGTGGCTGATTTCTGCAGAGGATTGAAGGTTCTTGAAGGCTTGGAACTTGCAAGTTGGATTATAGCATTTACAAGGGCATAATTGGAAGATTTGGAGGTAAGTTCTTCAAGTTCTAGCTAGTTGTTCTTGAGGAGTTTTGTAGAACTCAAAAACTGCAATTACAGTTAAGATTGGGTGTTTTAATTGATGAAATACTTCCATTAAGTCATGCCAGTAAGAGCTTAACTCAACAAAATGGAAGTAGGTTGTTATAATTGATGAAATTGAAGAATTGGGGTTGTTAGAACTAAGAACCCTAATTCTTCATATGATTGATTGAGTGGGTTTTGATGGTTAAAAACCTTGTTAAAATGTAAGGTTTTAGCCTAGGAACAAACCCCAAGCGATTAAGAACAGAAATAAGTACTTAATGGACCAAATCTGCAAGCTACAGTGCATAAATCGCGACTGGCCAGGGGACCTGCACTGCCGCTAGGCTCAGTGCACCCCAGAGCCAGGCGGGGTGCGCCCAGGCGCAGTGCGCCCTCCCCTAGGCGCAGTGCGCCCTCCGAGCAGAGGCCAGGCAGGAGATCAAAAACGCTAACTTTTGCTTGGCTTGTCCGATTTAGCTCAAATTTGAACCATAGGCTCGTTATGGTCTAAAAAGTTTGGGAAAATTTTCATATCGAGTTTTCGACCCCTCGGGGGCACTGTAGACCGATCCGAATGCCTCGGTGAATAGTAAAATTCATATAAAGTTAGTAAACGGAAAGTTTATTAACTAGGCATTGTTTATAACAATATTATATTGAACTCTATTGTATTAGAGTTAATTGGAATGGTTATTAACCTATAATCATTTTGATAATAAATGGAATTATAGGTATGGGACAAAATCCTACGGATTTCATTTCAAGGCAAGGAACAACAAACGCTAGTTGTAGCAAACCTTCAGGTGAGTAATCTCACTCGTGTTTGATGTGAAAATGATAAATGAGCAGCTGCGGATTGAGAACAGTTTTGGGGACGAAAAATGACGGATTTATGATATGATATGACAAGACCAGATAAGCCGTGAGTCTTTTATAGACAAGAACGGAACTGTGAGTCAATATATCTATGTAAACTGTTATATAGACAACAGCGGGCTAACCCGTGAGTCTAGGCAACAGCGGGCTAACCCGTGAGCCACAGTTTATTTTGATGAGTCATATTTACATAGACAACAGCGGGCTAACCCGTGAGTCTAGGCAACAGCGGGCTAACCCGTGAGCCACGGCAACAGCGGGCTAACCCGTGAGCCATATTTGATTTTGTATTGCATGATAGTACATATTTGACTTTGTATAGAGAATTTTATTCTTATACATGTTATTCTTGATTTGATTACTCATTGGGCTTTATAGCTCACAGTTTTATTGACATGTCCCTGCAGGTGAGCGTGACCCTGCCAAGGGAAAAGACAAAGTCCGTGACTGAGGACTTAGCATTTGAAGTAACGACCCGGCTTGAAGAATGTATAATATTTATGTATTGTACTTCGTGATACACTTGTACTCGTATTTTGTTAACTAATACCCCATACTTATGGTTTTTATTGTAAAATATTTGGTTTGAAAAATAAAAATTTTTGGGGTGTTTTTGTTAATAAGTCGGGTGTTACAAGTTGGTATCAGAGCCGTGGTTTAAGTGAACTAGGTGTCTTAGACTAGATTCCTGGACTTAAACCTTGAGAGAAGAACAGATAAATGGACTGTTAGATATATATAAGTTTGTTATTATATATGTAATCTAACGGTTTGTTGAAATTTTGAAGTATGAGAAATACACGAAGCAATCCCACTGGTGTGAATTCGCGTGGAACTGCAAGAAGTGGACCAGCTAGGTCACGCGGCTCTGTTGGGCGAAGAGCACCAGCACGGGAACCGGTGGGACAAAATCCACCTGATATTCGGGCGATAGTGGAAGAAGTGGTTAGGCAAATGATACCAGCATTATCGAACAACCCTAACCCGAGTGGCAATCCTAATCCGAGTGCCAATCCTGATCCTACTGAAGAGGCTGCAAAAAGTGTTCATGACAGGCAGCCAGAAGATGAAAGCCAGGGAGAAAGTCGTGCCCGGGCAGTAAAGGAAACTCAAGGCGGGGAAGCCTCGATAAAGAAAGTTGGGTGTACGTATAAATCCTTTCTTGGTTGTAAACCAAAGGATTTCTCGGGTACAGATGATCCAGTCAAAGCTATGGAATGGATCATGCATATTGAGAAGGTGTTCCGAGTAAGCAAGTGTGCGGATGATGATAAAGTGGAATTTGCCACGAACCAACTTACAAGCGGTGTACTACATTGGTGGCAAACCTACTACAAATCACTGGATCTTGATTCATCCCAATCGGTACCTTGGGAGCAATTCAAGACAAAGTTCAATGAAGAATACTGCTCAGAAGTAGCTATTCAGAAGTTGGAGGATGAATTCCTACACCTGGAACAGGGTTCCCGATCTGTTCAGGAATATACCCTTAGCTTTCTGGAGAAAGCTAGGTTTGCGGAACACCATATTTACACTGAAAAGAGAAAGATCGACAAGTATGTTCGGGGGTTGACAACCCGAATTAGAGAAATTGTGCAACCGTTGAAACTAACTACTTTCCGGCAAGTGGTGGATCGAGCCACGGAAAGAGAAACAGAACTGAAGCGACAGGAAGACGAAAAGAAAGTCTTGGAAACGAAACGAAAGGCGGAAGACCAAGGTTGGACGCCCCAGAAAAAGTCGCAACAATCCGGGTCAAGGGGAAAGGGCCAGAAAGATGAAGGAAAGTGGTGCGAAAAATGCAGAAAAATGCACACGGGCAATTGTCGTAATGATACTGGGCCAGTTAGCTGCCGAAATTGCGGAAAAACGGGTCGTTCTACACGGGACTGCCGGGCGGACCGTATGTGTTTCCAATGTGGGGCTACGGATCATATTTTCTTGAACTGTCCCCAACTGAAATCTGGCGCATACAGTGAAAGACCCAGGGATGATCAAGTGGGAAAGAAAGAAGAACGAAAGAATAGGGGACGACCAGTGGCCTCGCGAGCTTTCCAGATGACCGTGGAGGAAGCCCGTGAGAAGACGGATGTGATTACAGGTATCTTTACTCTCAATACCATACCTGTATATGTTATATTTGATCCAGGAGCAACACATTGTTTTGTATCGGAGTCTTTGTTGCCTCGCCTGAATGTACCGTTAACCCCAATGGATGAAAGTCTAGAAGTGGCTATCGCGGACGGCAGATATGTTTGGGTTTCTGAACACTTGGAAGGTTGTCAGCTAAAAATCTACGGGACCGTTTTCCCTATAGATTTGAAGCCGATGACTACCAATGAATTTGGTGTAATTGTGGGGATGGATTGGTTAGCAACGAATTATGCTAACATGGATTGCAGAAATAAAAACATCACAGTGTTAACATCGGATGGAAAATGGATAAAGATTCAGGGTGAACGACCTCGGTTGCGTATGCCAGTCATCTCTTTTGCTCAAGCTCGAAGCTGTATTAGTAAAGGAGGGATGTCATATCTAGCTTATGTATCGGTGGCTCAACCAATTAAAGTGGGGGTAGCGAATGTGAATGTGGTGAACGAATTCCCAGATGTGTTTCCAGATGAACTTCCAGGGTTGCCACCAGATCGACAGGTTGAGTTCACGATTGAACTAGTTCCGGGAGCTGCACCTGTTGCCCGAGCTCCATACCGACTAGCACCTTCAGAGATGGTGGAATTGAGGAAGCAACTGGAGGAACTGTTAGACAGGGGTTTCATCAGACCGAGTACATCGCCTTGGGGAGCCCCTATTCTGTTTGTCAAGAAGAAGGATGGGTCAATGCGCATGTGTATTGACTATCGGGAGTTAAACAAGATCACGGTGAAGAACAAGTACCCGCTAACCAGAATAGATGATTTGTTTGACCAGCTGCAAGGCGCATCTTACTTTTCCAAGATTGACCTGAGGTCAGGATACCACCAGTTGAAGATAAGGGAGTCAGACATTCCGAAGACAGCTTTCCGAACGAGATACGGTCACTATGAGTTTTTGGTGATGCCTTTTGGGTTAACCAATGCTCTAGCCGTATTCATGGATCTTATGAACCGAGTGTGTCGTCCGTTCCTTGATACCTCGGTGATAGTGTTTATTGATGACATCTTGGTGTATTCGCGAAGCCAAGCCGAACATGAAGTGCACCTGCGACAAGTGTTGGAGTTGCTTCGCCGAGAAAAACTGTATGCGAAATTCTCCAAGTGTGACTTCTGGCTAAGAGAAGTCCAATTTCTTGGTCATGTAATCAATGCCGAAGGAGTGAAAGTTGATCCAGCAAAGATTGAGGCCGTGATGAAGTGGGAACCGCCCCGGAGTCCAACTGAAATACGAAGTTTCCTTGGTTTAGCAGGCTATTATAGAAGATTTGTCGAGAATTTCTCTTCGATAGCTGCTCCGTTGACCAAGGTAACTAAGAAAGGTGAAAAGTTCGTGTGGGCCGAAAAACAGCAAGAAGCATTCCAGAAGTTGAAACAATCTTTGTGTGAAGCACCAGTGTTAGCACTACCACAAAGCGGAGAAGAGTATGTGATTTACAGCGATGCTTCTAGAATTGGTCTTGGGTGTGTTCTAATGCAGAAAGGTCGGGTCATAGCCTATGCGTCCCGCCAATTAAAAGATGCTGAAAAGAAATACCCAGTTCATGATCTGGAATTAGCTGCTGTGGTTCTAGCATTGAAGCTGTGGAGGCATTATTTATACGGTGTAAAGTTTGTTATTTACACGGATCACAAGAGCTTGAAGTACCTCTTCGACCAGAAAGAGCTTAGTATGAGACAGCAAAGGTGGATGGATCTGCTGAAAGACTTTGATTGTGAAATTCAGTACCATCCAGGCAAGGCGAATGTGGTGGCAGATGCGCTAAGCCGAAAAGAAGCTCCTTTGAAAATTACATCCGCATGCATGGGTGTAGTAAGCCGGTTACCAGGATTGATCCGTTCAGCACAGGAAGAAGCATGTAAGCCAGAGAATGTTAAAAGTGAACGAATGGTTGGATATTTGAAGCATCTGGAAGAAAATGCTCAGAAATTGAAAACCTTTAGAGGCCGAATATGGGTCCCGAAACAAGGAGAAGCACGTAATTTACTTCTAGAAGATGCACACAATAGCCGTTATGCGGTTCATCCGGGCAGTACCAAGATGTATCGGACGTTAAAACCGATGTATTGGTGGCCTGGAATGAAGAGGGACATCGGAAGATTTGTGGAAAGATGTTTGACTTGTCTGCAAGTTAAGTCAAACCATCAGAAACCTTACGGGGAAATACAACCATTGCCGGTTCCAGAGAAGAAATGGGACCATATTACCATGGATTTTGTAACAAAGTTGCCGCGGACACCGCGAGGTTATGATTCTATATGGGTGATTGTGGATCGATTGACCAAATCGGCACAATTTATACCATATAAAGAAAAGTACAGAGTAGATCAACTGGCGAAAATCTACATTGATGAGGTAATTTGTCGGCATGGATTACCAGCATCGATTGTGTCGGACAGAGACAGCAGATTTACTTCCCATTTTTGGCAAGGTCTTCAAGAGCAATTGGGTACAAAAGTACTTATGAGTACCGCATATCATCCACAGACCGATGGTCAGAGTGAAAGAACGATCCAAACTTTGGAAGATATGTTGAGGACTTGTGTCATAGACTTCGGTGGAAGCTAGGAAGATCATTTACCTTTGGTGGAATTCGCGTACAATAACAGCTATCATTCCAGCATTCAGATGGCCCCGTATGAAGCCTTGTATGGAGCACTGTGTCGTACTCCGACCTGCTGGACTGAAGTTGGGGAAAAGCCGTTGGCTGGACCCGAAATTGTAGCACAGACTGAAGAAAAGATCAAACTGATACGCGAAAATTTGAAGGTAGCTCAGAATAGACAGAAACAGTATGCGGACAAACGGGTGAAACCGATAGAATTCCAAGTAGAAGATATGGTAATGCTCAAAGTATCCCCTTGGAAAGGCTTAATTCGTTTTGGGAAGAAAGGGAAGTTGAGTCCTCGTTTCATCGGACCTTTCCGTATATCCCAAAGAGTTGGAGCCGTGGCGTATCGATTGGAGTTACCTGATGAACTTCATGGTATACATGACGTATTCCATGTGTCCCATTTGAGGAAAACTTTGTTTGACAAGTCTCAACATATACCTCTTGCTGAAATTGAGGTGGATGAAAAGCTGAGATACCCGGAACAACCCGAGCGAGTGTTAGACCGCAAGATAAGACAGCTGCGAAATAAGAAGATTGGCATGGTGAAAGTCCTTTGGCGACATCACAAAGGTTCCGACATGACGTGGGAGACCGAAAGTGAAATGAGGGAGAAATATCCTCGACTTTTTGTATGATTTCGGGGACGAAATCTCTTAAAGGAGGTGAGAATTTGTAACGCCAAAAACATGTTTATTATATAATTATAATAAAAAAAGGGCAAAATGGTCGTTTTACCCCAAAAGGGTAATTTGGTCTTTTGGACATAAAGGACTTGTTTGGTAATAATATTTTGAGTCTTGGACTTAAAATGTTATAAAAATGTGATTTTGCCATTAAAATTTGTAAATTGTGGCCAAACTTTAAGAAGTGCAACTTCAAGGACCATATCGCAACTTTTGGAAGTATATAAGAGAATAGTTGTGCAGAATTTTGGGAGTTACGGGAGAGTTCTTGTGGCTGATTTCTGCAGATGATTGAAGGTTCTTGAAGGCTTGGAACTTGCAAGTTGGATTATAGCATTTACAAGGGCATAATTGGAAGATTTGGAGGTAAGTTCTTCAAGTTCTAGCTAGTTGTTCTTGAGGAGTTTTGTAGAACTCAAAAACTGCAATTACAGTTAAAATTGGGTGTTTTAATTGATGAAATACTTCCATTAAGTCATGCGAGTAAGAGCTTAACTCAACAAAATGGAAGTAGGTTGTTATAATTGATGAAATTGAAGAATTGGGGTTGTTAGAACTAAGAACCCTAATTCTTCATATGATTGATTGAGTGGGTTTTGATGGTTAAAAACCTTGTTAAAATGTAAGGTTTTAGCCTAGGAACAAACCCCAAGCGATTAAGAACAGAAATAAGTACTTAATGGACCAAATCTGCAAGCTACAGTGCATAAATCGCGACTGGCCAGGGGACCTGCACTGCCGCTAGGCGCAGTGCGCCCCAAAGCCAGGCGGGGTGCGCCCAGGCGCAGTGCGCCCTCCCCTAGGCGCAGTGCGCCCTCCGAGCAGAGGCCAGACAGGAGATCAAAAACGCTAACTTTTGCTTGGCTTGTCCGATTTAGCTCAAATTTGAACCATAGGCTCGTTATGGTCTAAAAAGTTTGGGAAAATTTTCATATCGAGTTTTCGACCCCACGGGGGCACTGTAGACCGATCCGAATGCCTCGGTGAATAGTAAAATTCATATAAAGTTAGTAAACGGAAAGTTTATTAACTAGGCATTGTTTATAACAATATTATATTGAACTCTATTGTATTAGAGTTAATTGGAATGGTTATTAACCTATAATCATTTTGATAATAAATGGAATTATAGGTACGGGACAAAATCCTACGGATTTCATTTCAAGGCAAGGAACAACAAACGCTAGTTGTAGCAAACCTTCAGGTGAGTAATCTCACTCGTGTTTGATGTGAAAATGATAAATGAGCAGCTGCGGATTGAGAACAGTTTTGGGGACGAAAAATGACGGATTTATGATATGATATGACAAGACCAGATAAGCCGTGAGTCTTTTATAGACAAGAACGGAACTGTGAGTCAATATATATATATATATATATATATATATATATATATATATATATATATATATATATATATATATATATATGTAAACTGTTATATAGACAACAGCGGGCTAACCCGTGAGTCTAGGCAACAGCGGGCTAACCCGTGAGCCACAGTTTATTTTGATGAGTCATATTTACATAGACAACAGCGGGCTAACCCGTGAGTCTAGGCAACAGCGGGCTAACCCGTGAGCCACGGCAACAGCGGGCTAACCCGTGAGCCATATTTGATTTTGTATTGCATGATAGTACATATTTGACTTTGTATAGAGAATTTTATTCTTATACATGTTATTCTTGATTTGATTACTCATTGGGCTTTATAGCTCACAGTTTTATTGACATGTCCCTGCAGGTGAGCGTGACCATGCCAAGGGAAAAGACAAAGTCCGTGACTGAGGACTTAGCATTTGAAGTAACGACCCGGCTTGAAGAATGTATAATATTTATGTATTGTACTTCGTGATACACTTGTACTCGTATTTTGTTAACTAATACCTCATACTTATGGTTTTTATTGTAAAATATTTGGTTTGAAAAATAAAAATTTTTGGGGTGTTTTTGTTAATAAGTCGGGTGTTACACCTAAGACCAAGGGTCGAGCATTCGTCATGACCGCCGAGGAGGCACAGGATGCGCCCGACGTCGTCACGGGTACTCTTTCTTTACTTGCCTCGTGTTGTGGTGTGTGTAATTAATATGCCTATTATGCTTTGATTAGGAACATTCTTAGTCAACTTTACGCCTACCTTTGCACTATTTGATTCGGGTGCTAGTCATTCTTTTGTGTCTGCCGCGTTGGGGAAGAGTTTTGGAATTGCTTTAGGGACTCTTCATCAGCCGTTAGATGTAGAAATTACGGATGATAAAACCGTGCAAGCGACTAGTGTTTATGGGGGATGCGAGGTAGTGATTCAAGGAATAAAGTTTCCGATCGATCTCATCCCTATACCGTTGAGTGACTCTCGAGTCATCATCGGTATGGATTGGATGGGTCAGCATGAATCATGGATCGATTGTAAGAACAAACGAGTGTGGATTCAAACCCCAAGTGGGGGAGAGCTGGTTATGCAGGGCGAGAGAAAGAATCGAGGTGCATTTTTCTGTTCAGCTGCTAGAGCACGTAGACATTTTCAACATGGAGGTTCGGGATTTGTGGCTTATATTGTGGACACACGAGAAAAGAAGCCACATCAGAAAGTAGGTGATATACCAGTAGTTCGGGATTTTCCTGATGTTTTTCCCGAGGACCTGCCTGGTGTACCGCCAGAGAGACAGGTGGAATTTAAGATTGACTTAACTCCCGGTGCAGCTCCGATAGCTAAAGCACCGTATCGTCTTGCGCCTCCAGAAATGCTGGAGTTGTCTATTCAACTTCGGGAATTGTTAGATAAGGGATTTATTCGACCCAGTTGCTCAGCATGGGGAGCGCCTGTTTTGTTTGTTAAGAAGAATGATGGTTCCAATAGGATGTGCATAGATTATCGTGAGCTGAATAAGCTTACGGTGAAGAACCGATATCCATTGCCTCACATCGACGACTTATTCGATCAATTGCAGGGCGCTTCGTGGTTTTCGAAAATTGATTTGCGGTCAGGATATCATCAAATGCGGGTTCGGGAGGAAGACATCCCGAAGATGGCTTTTCGGACGAGGTACGGCCACTTCGAGTTTGTAGTGATGCCGTTTGGACTGACCAATGCCCCTGCAGCTTTTATGGACTTAATGAATCGGGTGTGTCGACCGATGTTGGATCGGTCGGTTATAGTTTTCATTGACGATATCTTAGTTTACTCTCGGAGCAGGGAGCAACATGAACAACATTTAAGAGAGGTATTGGAGACCTTAAGGAAGGAGAAGCTTTATGCAAAATTATCCAAGTGTGACTTTTGGCTTCGGGAGGTCCAGTTTTTGGGTCACATTGTCAACGAGAAAGGAATTTTGGTAGACCCGGCTAAGGTGGAGGCCGTGATGCGGTGGGAGGTTCCGAAGACTCCCTCCGAAATTAGAAGTTTCTTGGGTCTGGCTGGTTATTATCGTCGTTTCATCCAAGACTTCTCAAAGGTTGCGGTACCTTTGACTCGGCTAACTAAGAAAAACGCTGCTTTTCGGTGGGATGAGGAGCAGCAGCAGGCTTTTGAGACTTTGCGGCGGAAATTGTGTGAAGCTCCGGTTTTGACATTGCCTGAAGGCATGGAAGACATGGTAGTTTATTGCGATGCATCTATCACGGGATTGGGGGCAGTCTTGATGCAACGAGGCAGGGTGATTGCTTACGCCTCGCGACAGTTGAAGCCCCATGAAGCTAACTACCCTACTCATGATTTGGAATTGGCAGCGGTGGTCTTCGCTCTCAAGATTTGGAGACACTATTTGTATGGAGTGAAGTGCACCATCTTCACGGACCACAAGAGTTTGAAGTACCTGATGGATCAGGCAAACCTCAATATGAGACAGAGAATATGGTTGGATGTATTGAAAGACTATGATTGTGAGATACACTACCACCCTGGAAAGGCCAATGTGGTAGCGGATGCGTTAAGTCGGAAGGCTTCGGGTGCACCCCTTCGGGACATTTGTCTAAGGATGACAATTGTGACACCGTTGTTTGAGCTAATTAGGAAAGCCCAGGTGGAAGCAAGCAAGAATGAGAATCAGAATGGTGAGAGAATTGTGGGTCAGTTGGCAGCTATGGTCAAAGATAGTAGGGATTTGTTAACTCGCTATGAGAGAATTTGGGTACCGAAGCTGGGCGGGGTTCGTCAAACCTTATTGGAGGAAGCACATAAATCCAGGTTCTCTATCCACCCTGGAGCAACTAAAATGTATAGGGATTTACGCGAATATTATTGGTGGCCAGACATGAAGAGGGAAGTAGCTTGGTTTGTCGAAAGATGCATGACCTGTCGTAGGGTCAAGGCCGAGCACCAACGGCCTCATGGTAAGTTGCAGCCTCTTGAGATTCCAGAATGGAAATGGGAGCATATCACAATGGATTTCATCACGAAGTTGCCAAGAACCCCTCGACATATGGACACTATTTGGGTTATCGTGGATAGGTTGACTAAAAGTGCTCATTTCCTCCCCATCCAAGAGACTTACTCTGCAAAGGAATTGGCTAAGGTCTACACAGATGAGATTATCTCTCGGCATGGTATACCGGTCTCGGTGATATCCGACCGGGATGTCCGATTTACGTCTAGGTTTTGGAAGAAGTTTCATGAGGAACTAGGCACTCGCCTTCATTTCAGCACAGCATATCATCCTCAGACGGATGGGCAGAGTGAAAGGACGATTCAAACGCTGGAGGATATGCTTAGGGCATGTGTTATCGATTTTGGCGGGAGTTGGGATTCCCACCTCCCTTTAGCTGAGTTTTCTTACAATAACAGTTATCACGCGAGCATTAGCAGGGCTCCCTTTGAAATGTTGTATGGAAGAAAATGTCAGACACCTATTTGCTGGGGCGAGGTTGGCCAGCAGGTTTTGGGTAGTACTGAGGTGGTGCTCAAGACAACTTAGTTAATTCAGAAGGTTCGGGAGAGATTGTTAACCGCTCAAAGTCGACAGAAAAGTTATGCGGATAGGCGACGGTCCGATCTCGAGTTTCAAATTGGGGATTATGTTCTTCTTAAGGTGTCACCCTGGAATGGAGTTATTCGTTTTAGGAAGCGAGGAAAGCTTGGCCCTAGGTACATTGGACCATATCGAATTGTCGCTCGTGTAGGTAAGGTAGCTTATCGGTTGGAGCTGCCCGAGCAGCTTAGTCAGATTCACGACACGTTTCACGTTTCGCAGCTTAGGAAGTGCATTATGGAGGAATCTACAATAGTACATTTGGAGGATATTCAATTAGATGAACGCCTAAATTATGTGGAGCGACCAATTGCCATCATTGAAAGGAAGATAAAGGCTTTACGAAATAAAACAATAGGATTAGTTAAGGTTCAGTGGCAGCATCGAAAAGGGTCCGAATGGACTTGGGAACCAGAGGAGGAAATGCGGAGGCATTATCCAGAATTATTTACCGGCGCGGATTTCGGGGACGAAATCCAGTTAAGTGGGGGAGAGTTGTGAGACCCGTTCCGCCGAGTCGCGGCCAGGACAGATCCGCGGCGCGGCTCGGGCGAGATCTGGATTCGCGAATGATTTTGTACGCGCGGCGCGGCTTTAAAAGATCCGCGGCGCGGTGCGCCGCTAAGGTGAAAAACCCTAATTCGGATTTAAACGCCTATATAAAGGGACCCAGCCCTAGGGTTCGTGTTTTTGGGAGTTTTCTGGAGCAGAGACATCAGGTTTCAGCAGAGACTCTTTGGTTTCAAGGCTTTGGAGGTTGAAGGAAGAAATACAACGCGGGAGAAAGTTTGGGACGGATCGTGGGCATCATTCCGTCCTTCAGAAGTAAGGTAAGAAGATTTACTCTTCTGACTTTCTTTTTATCCCGTCTTATGGTGTTACCAGTTGGTTTGTAGCTTTAGGCGATTTGTAGCACTTAGGGTTTGGTCCAAGGACATGCATGGACTTGCATGTCCGTAAGGAAGTGACCTTAGGGTAGTTTCTGATCTCAGGAAGGGTTTGGAGTGAAACCCTAGCCGTTTAATGTACTGTTAAACGCTAGAAACATTTTGGAATGTTACGAGCCGCGACGCGAACTGGCGATGTCAGCGGCGCGGGCTCGGCTGAACCCCGTGATTATTCGATGATAGCCGCGGCGCGCAGGCTGAGGAGCCACGCCGCGGCAAGCGACTGTTTGACCAGGAACTTGGTTTTGACCACGGTTTAGTGGCAAATAGTGGGTCTAACCTCTAGGTAGGTCTGTAAAAGCCTGGTCAGTAATTGATATGTTGTGTGTGTGTGGGATTTAGGTGTGTGGTCGAGCTAAGTGGGAATATTATAGAATATCAGCACGGTTTCGAATCAGGTGAGTATCCTCACCTTACTATATGATGTTGCATGTTAGGCATCTTGTGTGTTATTTACAGTTATATGATTTGCTCTATATCTGTGGTTATTTGTTGTTGGGCTCAGTACTGATGCGTGTCCCCTCGTAGCTGTTGTATGGCGAGTTGGACTATTGCCTTGTCCCATAGCTGTTGTATGATGGGCTGGGCCATAACCGGGAACTCATAGCTGTTGTATGATGGGTAGAACCTTCCCGTGTCCATAGCTGTTGTATGATGGACGCCCGTAGCTGTTGTATGGCGGGTAGGGTCGGGTCGTTCTCGAGGACGGGTTGTTTAATGTGTGGGCATGTATGGTAACTTGTGGACTCACTAAGCTTTAAGCTTACCCGTTGTTTTATAACATTTCAGGTATTTCAAGGGACAAAGGGAAGGGCAAGGTTTGACGGCAGCGCATCGCATTCCAAGGATTGACGTCAATGAACTATATTTAGTATTTTCAAATGTTTCCGCTGTTAAATTTAAGTATTATGTTGAATAGTTTTATGTTCTGGAATAAATGTTTTATTGGAACCTTGGTAATAAATGATTTTTAAAATTTTTGAAATTGGGGTGTTACAATATTGTTTGTTAATATATTATGGAGATAATATATTAATTAGAAATATCATTATTTGATTAATAATTAATCAGAAATTAATTGGATTAATTTCTGTGGCATTAATTAGATTAATCAGGAGGTCAGGGATTAAAGTCGTACAAATTTAATAGTTGAATTGCGGCGCGCAAACGTTTTGGTCGCGGCACGCGTACAGATAATTCGGAAAAATGGGATGCGGCTAGGGTTTAGCCTTGCCACTTGGTTCCCTATAAATAGGGACCCCTAGACCTCATTATCAGTTGTTCATTCTATTATTTTCTCTCTGGAATTTCGATCCATAAACCTCCCGGCTAAGGGTGTGACTTCATTTGAGGCAGGATATTTTTGCTGCTTTGTTTCCAAGAAATCTAAATGTTAGTTTTCTGGTTTTATTTTTTAGATGTCTTTATTGACTTTTAGGTTTTGTTATATGTTCAATAGTAGAAAACATAGATCCTTATAGGTTGCATGTGAACTTAGGTTATTTAGTTCATGGTTGCAGAAAACCTTTCAGCCTGGGACGCTTCTGGGACGCGGACGATTTTCTCCAGCTTCCGGTGTCCGTTTAATACGCAATTTTCGCCTAACATTCCCGTTTTTAATCCTTGCATTTATTTCACTCAATTCCATCAAAAGTAGGGCCATTATTGGTTAAACAAAGCTTAATTTATTATGTTAATCACGTATTACGTTAAACCAAAATGGCCCGATCACATGCCACTAAATTTTTGAATGTGTCCTTACCTTGATTTTTTTCCACAAAATAGTCTTTTTGTGTCTCTATAGCATGAATTACAACAAACAAATTTTTGCGTGGTAAATTTGTCAACCATAGATCTTTCCAGAATTTTGTAGCATTTCCCGATCCTACAATCGTTCTAAACAATGCTTGTACATCAATGCATTTTCTTTGAAATATTCAATTCATTGTGTGATTGTCAACCATACTCCGTTTAAGACTTTCTTAGCTAATGGCTTATTATCACAAGGTTTAATATTATGCATAGCTAAAATACTTTTCGATCACAAGAAATTCTCTTTATTTTTTTAACCTCGAAAACAACTTGGTAACTAGTGCCAAATTAGACATTTTAAGACACCCCACACCAAGAACTCCAAACTTCTTCAGGGCATGTAATCTTTTACCATGCTACTCAACATAATTACTAGCCATCACTGCTCATTCGCATAGTAGTAAATTATGTCACTTAATCCTAATTTTTTTGGGACAATAAATCATGTCAATTAATGTGTCCTTCTTTGGATTCAATCATTAATCATAGGGAACTTAAAAATTCTCATATGTTTACCATCACATATGTGTTTATCCGGTCAAATATCAACATGCATTTGGGTTCATTAACACCCGCATTAATAAGCACATAACTCGACTCTAATAATAAATGTTGCAATAATTTATGTCAATTAATAAGCTCATCTTTTGATTGACTCATGTCACATGCTTACCATCGCATATGTGTTTATATGGATAACAATATAACCGACTTGTGAAAGATATTTAAGATTTAAAAGAGTTTGAGTTAACGAGGAACTCAACACACAAGATAACCACTGATCATAATTTTTCTACTATTTAAAACTAGTCCATCAACAATTTTAAATAATATTTCATATTAATTTTGAATTTAATGATAACATTATTTATACATTTATTAAGTGGTCCTAGTATTATCCAATATCACACACTTAGAACATATATGTTAGATATAGTGTTTTTAACAATGAGTACATTGCATGTTTATCCTTGTAGTTCTCAAATAGACGAAATAAAAACAAATGATCAATGTGTGACAAAAAATTATAGAAATGGTACTTGTGTAGCAAAATTAAAGAAACGATCACTATTTAAGACAATATTACAGAGCTGGTTCCTCAATAGGAAATATACGAAATTACAAAAATGATTCATATGTAATAGAAAGTTATAGAAATGGTTCATGTGTAATAAAGTTATAGATATGGGTGTATAAGCCAAATTTCCAAAAAACGGTCGTGCGTGTAAGATAAAATTATAAAAATGATCCCTATATATAAAACAAAATTAAAGAAATGGTCTAGTAGCAGCATACGGCCTTAAAACTCTCGTTTGTCAACAATCTATGATAAGGAGATATTATGCCTTGTAAAGAAAAGGGATTGTAGGACATTTCCGGTCAAAACAGAAAGAGTTCCCTGAAGAAAAAATAGAAATCATATGCACACATCTAAAGTCTTAAACTCTTAAAGGGTTTCAATCTTTGATTAATAATTAATTTATTTATGTTAAATTACGTATTTAGCCAATCGTTTTTCTAAGGACATACGCCGAAATTCATCATATCTAGAAATACACGCAGACCCAACATACTAGGACAAAGCCCATTAAGTAATATCACAATTCATAAGCCTAACATATATATATATATATATATTGATGAGTAGTGGGCCTTAGATAACACAATTTTAAGCCAAGAACGGCCCAAATAAAACATAAGATTTCCAAGTAAGATTAAAAATTTAAAACAAAGATCCACAATGCAACATTTCAATAATGCCTCACCGTTATATTAAGCTTGATAATAGCTCTCAAGTTTGGTATATCAAGAAACTCCGTAGTCATGATTCCATACCCCCTCACGAACCGAAAATAACCCGTTCCCGAAACAACCGAAAACTCTCTTTCCTTCAAGACAAAAGGATCGGCTCCCTGAATCTCGAGTGTGCTTCCTTTATACTCCCCTTCGGTGAACATGACCGAAAATATCAAGTAGAGTGCCTTCCCATCTAGTTGACTATTGATGTACATACCTTGAGCCCTTCCTACCTTTTCAGACTCGGGATCAGGGCCCACAGTCACTGGATCATCATGTGCTAAAAGGGTCCCGAAATGCATGATGCTAGTGGTGGGCCCGTCTTTTCCGGCCACTGTCATCGCTGACTTGTCATCACCGGTGAGGTAGTCATGTACATAGAGAACAAGATTGGTTTGCTTGTATTTGTTTTTGGGATTAGTGTAGACCCAATAGAGTAGAGGAATAGCAATAAGTGGGATGGAGAGTGAGGCAAAAAAGAGGGGATTTGGCATGGTTTTTCTGGTATTGGGTTTGAATGTGAGTTTTGAAGTTCGTGGTGTATGTTTAAATGTTAATAAAGATGCTTTGATTGGTGTTTAGAATCTATCAACAAAGGAAAACGACAAACGGGTTTGATTCTTTTTTCTATAATATTGTTTTTCCTTTGATGATCGAGCATTACTATGTTTTTTAAATGCATAGTGACGACATATTTTATGTGAAAAGGACATTAAGTTCTGTCTTGTTCGATGTCCATTGACAACCGGATTAAGTACAGTGGCGATTCCGCTTCTTGTGTTCATGATTTCTAGTATCGATCACAACCAGTCGCAGGAGATATTGTCGCGAATTGCACTCCACTTGTCGATTATGGAGCATACGGGAATGCAATTAGAGGTGTCAATCCGGCGACTATGGTTCTGTTTCCCTACTTCTTTACCAGGAATATATTAATACTCTCTAGAGTGTTTAGTGGACGTGAAAATACGTTTTTGTTATGACTTTGCTGTTTTACCCAAGTGTATCAGATCCACTCGGCATTGAAGCTTTGATTTCAATGCATATTCCTTGGTTTTGCTTGACACATCTAGAGTGGCAGATGCAAATGGTCAAATGAATCTTGATTAATGCACTTAAGGTGTTCGATGATATGCCTGAACGATATCAAAATCGGTTATCAGCTGCTCTTCATCCGTGTTTCTAATCATTGTAAGAGATGGCAATGGAATACGCACATAACATGTTCGATGAAATGTCTAACGGAGATGTTACCTCATAAGTGTCATGATCTCGACCAACATTAAAACCAACAAGAGAATCGAAGAAGCCAGTTTTAAAATTCGTGTCTGAGTTGCAACGTGCCTTCAAGACGGTCATCATTATACCTCGTTGGCACTTTGTTCTACAACCAATTGAAAACACATTTCAAATGGTGTTTTATACTTTTCATTGTTGAGTTCAGATCCTAAAGGCAACGCTATATTTAATTTGAATTCAAGAAACCATGTCAGTTATCGGCTTTAGATATATTAAATTATCCACTTTAAAGCCGATCATCTCCATTGTTCTTACTAAAGATGGTTCTCTGACAAAACAACAAACCAGCAATGCTCACAGCCGTATATAACTGTGACACCTTTAACCCATCCGACCCCAACGTGTCGAGCTCCATGCAAAACAATGATGGCCTCAACACTACCGCTTGTACGCAATAAAATTCCAAGATTGTGCTAAATCAAAATCACTGCATGGCTTTCTTGTTTTGATTGCTTTGAATTTTGTATGGAGTTTATAACTTGATAGCTTTGTTTAGTTTATTAGATTATTGGGTGGCGGAAGACATGCTGGTGATGGTTTCTATCAGTACAAAATTATTGCTACGATTGTAACCGTAAGCATCATTGTAATGTACATCAATTGAGAGATATATGAGTACGAAGATGTTGAAGAAGAATCTCCCATGGTGAAAACAGAGCAAGGATCTTTGTACTATTCTATCAAATGTTTTTTGGGTTTTTGGTGGAATGGCTCAGATTTTTATCCTGATCCTTGTGTGGTATAGACTAATGTTTAAGAAAAAGCATGTCAGAATTCGATAATAAATCATTTTCGATGTTTAAACAATACAATTGCACTAAAAAATATTTTCAAAATGTAACAAACTATTTAAAATGTTTAAAAAAATAAAAATTAAAAAAAAACCATGGTGACCTCATATAGTAGGTTTAACATGTATTTTGAGTTAATGTCAAAATCGTGTAACAGATTATATAAAATGTTTCAAAAACACATGTGAACTAAAAAATATTATCAAAAGGTAATAAATATTTAAAATATTAAAAAAAAATACAATGATAACATCTTATAACAAGTTTAGTAGGTTAAATTTTTAAAAATTTAGAATGTTCATTTAAAATCACACATAAACCTACAATGTTTGTTCAAGAAACACCTATAACTTGGAACGCTTGTTAAAAAAAAAAACGTCATCGGCCATTTCAAAATTTAGAAGGATTGGAAAGCCATTTAAGAGTGTATTAATGTAAAGGATAATAACGAAGCCAAAAGTAATCTTGCCAATGAGGAATTGGCTCTTTCAAGACATTAAAGCTTCCCAATACCTTTACTTTTGGAACGAATCCTCTAAGTTTAACATCATATTCTCTTCTATCGGAGACATATATAATTTCCTACCTACAAATTCCACGTCCTCCATAGCAAACCATGCTTTATTACCAAACAAATTGGTGAAACATCAATGCATTTCAATTCCTTTATGTGATGATAAAAAAATAATCCAAAAAATCGGTGATTAACTAGAAAAACCATATATTCGACAAGCATCACCAATTTGTTGGATTATGAAGTATCTATCACTGCAAACGTTGTTGATAACCAGTACGTGCCAATGACTTCCAGCTTAGCTGGGAAGTGGCATCGTGTTATATACCCGCGTGGTGGATGTCGTTAGTTCTACTTCGACTAACATCCATGTGGGGTACCTTTACTTTTGGAACAAATCCTCTAAGTTTAACTTCATATTCTCTTCTATCGGAGACATATATAATTTCCTACCTACAAATTCCACGTCCTCCATAGCAAACCATATGCTTTATTATCAAACAAATTGGTGAAACATCAATGCATTTCAATTCCTTTATGTGATGATAAAAAAATAATCCAAAAAATCGGTGATTAACTAGAAAAACCATATCTTCGACAAGCATCACCAATTTGTTGGATTATGAGGTATCTATCACTGCAAACGTTGTTGATAACCAATACGTGCCAATGACTTCCAGCTTTGCTGGGAAGTGGCATAGTGTTATATACCCGCGTGGTGGATGTCATTAGTTCTACTCCGACTAACGTCCATGTGGGGGGTTTTTTCTAGGCGAGGTGGTTAGGGGGGAGGAAACAGAGGCGATTGCGGCCTATCCGGATACCAGATCCACTTTGACGTTCCGGAGTACTTCAAGTTATTATCCGCCGGTTTAAAAAAAAACACCAGTATGTTGTTTCAAACAAATATTGATATGGTTAGGAAACTATGTCGTATAAATACTATTTGAAAGATCATATTGATATGGTTAGAAAACTATGTTGTATAAGTATGACGTGAAATATCATATATTATTGCGACTATATCGTTTTAAATTCTTTGAATTAATATAGTTTATAAATGGTTAGATAATATATTATATCTTCCTTCTTCTTTGGATTAATACACTCTCAGATGTCTTTCCATTCCCAAGTTATATATTGATATCACATAAGATCATTTTCATGAATACCCTCCCCAACTATAACAATATATGATCTTTTATATCGTATTTAAGTGATACAATTTTCTAACCATAGCAAATATATTTCATTTTTTATTTATTTTTGGGTTGGATGAAAAAAAACAAAAAGACCTAAACTAAAGATGTTATAAAAAGGTACCAATATAGTTTCTAAACACTTTAAATGGTTCGTTACACTACAGTAATATTTTTTAATTCAAATATATTATTTTAAACATTTTAAATAGTTCGTTACCTAATTACATTATTTATCCAAAATTTAATTCGTTTAACTAACAAAATCAGCCTAAGACCTCATCCACTAAATTTACCTTTCAAAAAAACATATCAACTTATCAGATACTTTATAACCAATGATAATCTTCCACGTGTAAAAGAAATCCGTCGTCTATGATTTAAGACCTCATCCACCAAATTTACCTCTGCAACGTGGCCTGTCTCTAACCAGTGGCTCTCTGTAGTCAAAATACCAAAACACCCCCAACAAGCGATTCTTTTGAGAATGTACTGAAGGGCAAAAACGTCCTTTCATCCTTCACCCACCTCAAAATCCCGCCAACACGTATGCGGTGTGTGAGAGAGAGATGAAGCTATCTTCCTCAAAACAACACTTTCCTCTGTTTTCTCCTTCTAATGGCACCTCTAAGTTACACTTTACTACCCTCATCAAGCCCTCGTTTACACATTCTCACCTCCAATTTCCTTCTGTACCTGCTCTCGACTCTTCCTCCTCCCCCGCCACGTCGTCTCCGGCACCGGTGATTCGCGAAGATGCAGTTCCCGTCGAATTCGATGATACTGGAAGTAGCGAAACGGCGAAACGAACATTGGAGGAGTTGCTTGTCGTTCGCAGGCCGGTGATGGAGTCTACCGACGACGGTGAGTATGGAGAAGATGACGACGTGGAAAGTGAAATTGAAATGGAAGAACGTTCGTCTTCCACATCGACGTCGACGTCGTCAGGAATTGATTCCAAATTATCTAATTTCGCGCAGAAGATGCCGATTTTTGAGCCGAGGAGAGTTGGTTCTTCGACCTCCGGTGAGAAACCGCTTGTTGTTAATTTAGATCTGGCGTTGTATAAAGCTAAAGTGTTGGCGAGGAACTTTCGATATAAGGAAGCTGAGGAGGTTCTTCAAAAGGTATAAAATTCTCGTAATGTTTATTACTGTTCAATCGATTCGATCTGTTTCTATGCATTTGGTTAATAGATGCATCAATTTCTATTAATCTAGATCAAAATGCTATCGTAATTGCTTTTGATCTGTTGCAATTTTGCTGTGAGAAGCTCGTATATTCATATTATGATGTTCCTAAGATGTTTCTATGTTAAAATTCAATGGTGTGAACTGTGAAGTGCATATCTATTTGGCCTGAAGATGGAAGGTCTTATGTGGCTCTAGGGAAGATATTAGGCAAGCAATCAAAAGCAAACGAAGCAAGAACAGTCTACGAGAAAGGTTGCCAAGCCACACAAGGCGAAAACGCCTACATTTGGCAGGTCAGTCTTGCAATTTACGCATACTCAAGGGACTATGCTTGTCAATCCTTACATCTACTTTGTCATCCAAAACCAGTGCTGGGCTGTTCTTGAAAACAAAATGGGAAATATAAGAAGAGCTAGACAGCTATTCGATGCAGCAACAGTAGCTGACAAGAAACACGTGGCAGCATGGCATGGATGGGCAGTTTTGGAATTAAAAGTCGGAAATGTTAAAAAAGCTCGGTACCTTCTTAGTAAAGGACTCAAGAATTGTGGTGGAAATGAGTACATTTATCAAACACTTGCAATGCTTGAAGCTAAGTCAAACCGGTTTGACCAAGCTCGATACTTATTCAGGCAAGCCACTAAATGTAACCCCAAAAGCTGCGCCAGTTGGCTCGTAAGTTATCTATTTTACATAATCCGAAATAAATAAAATTGTATTTTATAAGGTTAATTACTAAAAAAAACAATACATTTTGTCAAAAGTCCAGTTTAACCACCAAATTTTAAAATATTCAGAAAAAATCATCAATTTTTGGTAAAAAGTTTAATCGAAGCCACTATTACCGGTTCTTTAAGTCATAATGGTTGAACTAAAACTTTTTCTAAAAATTGCTGGTTTATGAGAACAAATGAAAAATTGATGGTTAAATTAGAAAAAAGTGATGAAATATAGTGTTTTTTTCGTAATTATAGAAGTTAAAGGATAAATATTATATAAGACTGATTACGAAAAAACACCATATTTTGGCAAAAATTCGGTTTAACCATTAATTTTTAAGATACAGAAAAACCACAAGTTTTTTGGTAAAAAGTTTCATCAGGCCATAATGACTAGGTTGAAAATTTTTTCAAAAATTAATGGTTTTATTTAAACAAATAAAAAATTAATGGTTAAGAAAAAATTGCTAGTAATTTATCCTATTTTATATATTAAAATGGATTTTACACGTTCAGGCATGGGCCCAGCTTGAGGTACAACAGGAAAATTACCGTGTTGCCAGACAGCTTTTTGAGGTAACATATATGATGATTTGGTCATTTGGGTAAATGGTAATGTCTTCTTTTATTTATTGTAGTTTTAGAAAAATGAAAAAAAATACTGGTTATATTGTAGAAAGCAGTGGAAGCGAGTCCAAAAAATAGATTTGCGTGGCATGTATGGGGAGTTTTTGAAGCTAATGTTGGAAATATTGATCAAGGACGAAAATTGTTAAAAATCGGTCATGCATTAAATCCAAGAGATCCTGTTTTACTTCAATCACTTGGGTTGTTGGAGTATAAACATTCGGCGGCAAATCTTGCTAGAGCTTTGTTTAGAAGAGCTTCTGAATTAGACCCGAGACACCAACCGGTTTGGATTGTAAGCATATAATTACCTCTTTTAAATAAGGGAAATAGTTGAATTTTGCCAAACAATTTTCTAATTATTAAAAATGGCCATGAATGTATTTTTTAGGGACTAGAAAAATGCTTTTGAAAATGAGTGAAACTCAACTTTTTTCTTTTAGATAAACCATGTTCTTATATTTACTCTAATTTTCATATTATTTAAGGCTTGGGGTTGGATGGAATGGAAAGAAGGAAACATTAAAACAGCAAGGGAACTTTACCAACGAGCATTATCCATCAATTCAACAACGGAAAGCGCCGCTCGCTGTCTTCAGGTCTTAATTATTTTTTTTTTCCTCATTTTTCCCAATTTTCAAAAAATTAAAAATATTTTAATGTAAACAGGCATGGGGCGTTCTAGAACAGCGGGTAGGTAATTTATCAGCGGCAAGAAGACTATTCAGATCATCATTAAACATAAACTCTCAAAGCTATGTAACATGGATGACATGGGCGTCTCTTGAAGAAGATCAAGGAAACTCTATACGTGCTGAAGAAATCAGGAACTTGTATTTTCAACAGGTATTTATTTGACATTGTTTGTTCGTGGAATTTAATTTGGAAAATATGGGTTTTTATTGGAGAAAAAGACATATATATGATTTGCGACAAAAATAGCTCAAAACGATTTGGCAATTGCCCACTATTTGATGCCAAATTGAGACATTTTTATAGACTTTCTCTCAATCTTACACCAATTTTTTTCATCTATGAAAATTGTATTTCACTTTATTTTCACACTATGAAGCTTATTTTTGCTGCGAAAATGGTTTTTGAAGATCTCCACAACAAAAAAATTTGGCCAAATTCTGTAAAAAACATTGCTTGGAATTATTTTTTGATTTAATCAGTGACTTTGAATTTTTTTTTTTAGTAAAAATCACGAGAACTTTGAATTCCACAAAACCTACTATAGTTTGGAATATGTTAACCATTTAAAGATTTTTTTTCTTAAAAGAACACCATTAAAACTTTGAATTTTATTTAAAAAACAACTTTAACCATAAATATATTCTTCCTATGACTTTTTTCAATTTATCAGCAAAAAAGAAAAAAAAAAAACTCTTAGTGGTCAAAAGTGGTTAAACCAGAGAAAACTCTTTTGATGGTTGAACAAAAAAAACCTGCACCGGTTTTATGGAATTTAACCATTTTCTTTAATGAAAAATCCCAATTTTCGAAATAACATGAACAATTCCACAATGTATGAAGAAAAACACAACATCCGTGTTTTTTTTAATACATTTTAGCGGGGACCATTCAAAAAACAAATAGTGAATTTTGCATAGGTTATTACAAAATTGATGGTTGTTTATGGAAAATATATAAAAAAGTAACCAATTAATAATTCGTAACGCTAGATTTGTCTTTGTTTAATTGTTGGTAACAGCGTACAGAAGTGATTGATGACGGGTCATGGGTGACGGGGGTGTTGGACATGATAGTAGATCCGGCTATCGACAGCATAAAGAAGCTTCTAAACATTGATCAAAATTCATACAATAAAACACAAGATTCTTCCACAAGTGAAGAAGGGGATATTAATGTTGCTGAAAAAACAATGGAAAGTGGAAGTGGTTTTAATTTGGATGCGTTTATTAGGCAAAAACTATCTCTTGATGCATCAAAATTGGATATTGATTTGGGATCAAAATCTAATAATTTGGTGGGGAAGAAAAGTGTGTCTCCTAGAAAGGTTTGGAGACCAAGTAGAAGTGTGGTTTCGGTATAACAAGTCATGTTCTCCTACTTTTCTTATTTGGCCAATCTTGTAATTGTATCACTACCAATAGTTCAATACATTGAAAGCCAATCCACATGGAATTATGACATTAAAATTTGAAACTTGTATACTTTTGAATGATGATCAATACCTCTACTTTTTATACCAATTTATGCATCTACACAAGTTAAGATAGTGGGATGCACGAGTTTGGCTACCTTGTTTTTTCTTTTTCTTTTTTGAACTGACGAGATTTATATGCGCAGAACATGGGAAAAAGGAAATTACAAGGTGTTAAAAGGGTTACAACACCAAGATTAGGAAACACCTTGTTAAATAACTTATCATTTCTCGCCTTCCAGATGCACATCGCACCATACACGATGGATGTATCAGTGCAAGGGCAATTAGTACGGGTTGCCATTTTCCTCTTCTGTGGACAATGACCATGACCCCAACATGCTGTATATTTAATGATTCCCGTGGTATTAGAAAAGCTTTGGAAATCAATGTCACACCACTTAAAAAGCCACCTGAGAACTTCTTGAGAAAACGAGCATTCCATTAACATATGATCTGTAGACCCCATGTTATCGTTGCAAAAACATCAAGCCATATTATCTACTTTCACACCAATGCTGCCAAGCTCTTCTTTGGCCCATAAGGATGCTGGACCAAGTACCCGAAAATGACTTCTTCATCAGCGAATTGATCGGCTTTCGGAGAGGTTGTGGATTCAGGATATAACATTATTCCGGATGGAATTTTTGTCTGTTTTGAACTTCCAAATCCATTTGGTCAATAAGGCTAAGTTTCTAGCCCTCAACGACCCAACACCTAGGCCCCCGTGATCTTTTGAAGCAAGTACCTTAGGCCAAGTGACCAAATGAATTGTTCTCTTTTTGTCCCGACCACCCCAAAGAAATTTGCTACGAATTTTTTCAAGGTTATTGATAACTCCGATTGGGGCTTTAAATATCGCGAAATAATATAGAGGGAGGCTCTCGAGAACCGCTTTAGCAAGGGTGAGGCAACCTCTAACAGATAAGGACTTTGACTTCCAAGAGGATAATCTAGCTTATACACGGTCAACAATCGGTTTCCAATTCCTCTTGAGGGACATATTGGCTCCAAACGTGATACCCAAGTAGTTAAAGGGTAAATATGTCATCCCACACCCAAGGACCCTAGCACATCGAGTTAGCTTTCTTTCAGAAGCCTCGATACCAATTACCTTTGATGTATGGAAATTCACTTTTAGACCGGATGAAGCATGAAAGCAACGGAGAATTCTAGCCAAAAAAATCAGATTGCCACTATTCCATTCTCTTACAAAAATTGCGTCTTCACCAACAAAAAGGTGCGATAGGGAGCATTCATGCTTTGGGATTTTTATAGCATGGAAAATTGATTTTTCACAAGCGGACTTTAAAGCAACGTTTACTCCTTCCATCACTATGATAAATAAAAGTGGGGACAAGGGGTCGCCTAGTCGGACTCCTTTGGTAATTAGAAATTCTCTAGTTGGAGAGCCGTTTACCAACACCGAAGCTCGGGACGAAGCAAGGCATCCCGAGATCCATTGACACCATTTTACCCCAAAACCCATTTGACTCATGACCGAATCCAGATTTTGTCAAAATTGACTTTAAATAAAAACTTCTTTTTTGTTTTTTTTTTTTGGCCCAAGTATAGACCTCATTTATAATCAGAGGTCCGTCTAATATGTTTTTTCCCTCGATGGCGGCAGACTAGCCATCATCGATTACCATGCCAATAACCTTTTTGATTCGGAAGGCAAGGGCCTTAGCAATGATCTTGTAAAGGCAACCGATTAGGCTAATTTGTCAAGAATCGACTAGAACCTAGGGATCTTTTACTTTGGGAACAAGGGTGGTGATAAAGGAGGAATTACATCCTCTCGATAACCGCACGTTAGTTTCAAAATATTTCATGAATTTCATTATATCCTCTTTCATCAAGTGCCCATAATGTTTTAGAAATTTGAAGGTAAAGCCATCTGGTCCCTACGCTTTTTCACTTCCACAACTCCGTTAGTTTCAAAATATTTCATGAATTTCATTATATCCTCTTTCATCAAGTGCCCATAATGTTTTAGGAATTTGAAGGTAAAGCCATCAAGTCCCTACGCTTTTTCACTTCCACAACTCCGTATTGCATTTTTTTATCTCGTCCACATTAAAAGATTTCTCCAGCATGATGCAATCTTCCAAACTAATCTTTTCAAAATTACGGTTATAAGCTTCGGACGAGTGTAGATGGGCTCTTCAAATTTATCTTTAAAGAAATTCCAGACCTCAGTTTGGATCGCGCTTGCTTCGGTCTCCCAAGAGCCGTTAGATTTTTGCACCATTTAGTGATTGAAAATTGTTCCTAATAAAAGAGAATTATTCGGTTTTTACTATATATATATATAGGCGTGTGAGTGATGGCAACATATTTTTCCGTATTTTCATCTTTGTTATAGTTGTGTAGACATTCTTCCAATAGAAAATAATAAAAACCAATTAGTGGCGTTTTTGTTCTTGGCAACAATTTTAGTGATTAATCGAAGAAGTGAACAAATGGGATCAATCATGCACCATACAAACATAATAAGCACACTTTTTTTTTTTTTTTTTTTTTTTTTTTCTTATTGGAAGTCCAATTCAACAGTACAATAATTTTTTTCTCACATCAGAGGTGTCTCAATAATGTTTATAGGTTGGAAAACGAACAGGGTTCCTTTTCCCTTAGTTTATTTGATAAATAAAAAACAACTTTGAGATTGTTGAATCACAAAAAAGAATAATAAATATATAAATCAATATTTACATTAGGGTGGTAGGTTGTTCATTGATTGATGGGGGTAACGATCGAGCCATTTTTTTTCTTAATTTGATGTAGAGTAAGGGACAATTTGATGGCCTTATGCAATGCCTAATTCCCATACGTTTGTTTGATTCTATCAATTTTCATTATACATTATAATAAAAGAAATTGAGTCAGTTTGGGCATTATAAAATAATCTCAAAGCATATATAGTAAGCCAAAGCAGAAGAATTATTATGTTTCTAGGACTGTTTCATCAACTCTATTTCATTTGTCTCTCTTAAAAATGACAAATTTAAAAAATTAAGTACACATTTTATTTTGTGAAATCCAAGTTCCATCATTGGTGTGTTGAATGATGTGGTGCTATCTAATTGAATGTAGTTTTTATTGTTGATAGTTGATGCAAATTATTTAGTTAAGATGAATGTTAGGGCGTGGTTGTTTTTGTTGAAAACGACTTTTTTTCCCAAACAAAAAAAGTCTTTTTAACATCTTTTGGCAAAAGACCTAAAAAAACCCCTTTTTGCCTCTTTTTGATTCACGCAGACATAGCACAACGTCTTCTTCCTTGCGTCGTTCTCTTCTTCTCCGGCATTGCTGTATCTTTCAACATCGACCTGTTAGGATCGAGACACTTAGCATACGAACACGAAACTCACACACTCAGCTCACAAATTAAGAACACAAGGATTTTACGTGGTTCGGATTCGGTGTCAATCCTACATCCACGGGCACAACTAGATTTTATTTGAATGACGAGATTACAAGAGATACACATTCAATCTTTGCATGTATTGTGTGTTGTGGTGCATGTTGTTCTTCAACTAATGACCTATTTATACATGTAAGAAGCTAATGTGAAATGAAGAACTTGGAATGAGGCTACCAAACTTATTAGGCTACCAACCATTCACCAACCTTTGAATAAATCTTCAAAATATTCACATTCACCTAACAATCTCCCACTTGAAGATTTTGAACATCTGTCATTAATCTCCTAACATAACCAGTCTTCCAAGCTTCCAGTTCCAAAGAACAAGCTAAGACACAGTCAAATTTTACTAGTTGCAGCCGCCCCTCATCTTCAAGTACTAGAATGGCCAGTTGAAGCTCCCACTAGCTCCAACTCAGCCGTGGATAATCCCACCACCGACTCATCCTCTGTCTCAACCGGTTAGGACACCCCACCAGCTCTAGAGATACACCGAGGACCACTAACACTCTCCAAACTTTGCAAACTTCGAACAGGAGAGAATTTTTCAGTCTTAGTCTTCAAAATCCAACGGCTCTTTGTAATTGTACCCGGAACACACCCCGTGCTCCCACTGTCACAAAATCCCCTGAATGGTTTAGACTTTTAGACTCATTCAGCTAACATCCCCTTGGCTCCAGAGTTCATGTTTGCAAAATGAACTCTCTTAGCACTGGATTTAGCGAACCAGATTTTGTCATGCTTAACAGGGACGGTCATACTTCCCTCAGGCTCAGCAGGTACCTCAACCATATATAATGACCCACGCTTCATACCTTGAGCAATCACCGAATTTCCATTGACCACCCTCCATTTACCACCACCAAACCTTACTTCCAGTCCTTGTTTATCCAGCTGACTAACAAAAATCAATTTCTTCTTCAGCTCCGGAATCACCCTGACATTCTTCAGGTTCCATGTAGTTCCCAATGAAGTAACCAGATCAATATCTCCCATGCCCGTTACTTGAAGCATCTCGTCATTTGCTAACCGTACCTTCCCAAAATCTCATTCTTTTTAGATTCACCATCGTTTCTCCGTTGTCCATGGCGTGAAACGAAGCCCTTGAATCCATGACCCAAGAGTCTACAGAACTTTCCATACTTAGTATCAGTGCATCATCCTCAGACACACCCTCAGCACCAGCAATGTTCAATTCTTTCTTTGGACATTGACTCTTAACATGTCCCACATCTTGGCAGTTCTAGCACTTCACATTCTTCCTAGTTCTAGAAGAACTTCTTCCTCGGCTCCCACTGTTCCTACTATTCCTTCTACCTCTGTCCATATTCAATAATGCAGAAGAAGATGATCCACCCTGATTTTTGCGTCTGATATCTTCGCCCAAAACCAAGTCTCTAACCCCTTCAAAAGTCATACCACTAGCTCCCACGGAGCTAGTAACAGCCGTAACTGTTCCGGACCAACTATCAGGTAGTGAAGCTAGCAGCAGTGCAGCTTGAGTTTCATTATCAAATTTAATTTCCACAAATGATAATCTGGACAGAATTGAATTTAGATTGTTAATGTGAACCGTAACTGGTCTTCCTCATTCATCCTTGTAGTGAACAGCTCCCTCATCAAGAATACCTTGTTAGCCGCCGACGGTTTCTCATACATGTTCGTCAGAGCATCCATCATACCACGCGCCGTGGTTTCCTTCATGATGTTAAAAGCAACGCTCCTTTCCAACGACAACGTAATAACCGCCTTCTCTTTCTTGTTCTTTGAGTTCTACGCATCTTCAGCAGCTTTTTCCATTTTCTCCGGCTTGTCCCCAAGTACCACATCCAAGTCTTTCTGACATAACAATGCTTCTATTTGCATTTTCCACCAACTAAAGTCAGAACCGTTAAACTTCTCGATTACAATATTGTCTTCAGCCATTACGACAAACAAGAAACAACTCGAGACAATTTTCTGAGACTTCAGGGACATGTCTTGCAATTTCCTGGAAGTTCAGGGACCTGTTTTGCAATTTTCGGAACTCCAGGGACCTATTTTGCAATTTTCTGAAAATATGTTACAGTACTGCTACAGTGAACTGCTACAGGAACGCTACAGTGAACTGCTACAGTGTCGTCTTCTCCGGCGGACTCCGGCGCTACAGTGTCGTCTTCTCCGGCGATCTGGTTTCTCCGGTCACTATTCCGGCGAACGTTTGGCCGGCGATTTGGAGGTCTTCCGGTGGTCGAAAAAAATCCAAAAAATATATTTTCGGAATCTGCTGAACGAGACCTTTCCAACGGCGTACACCAAAATCGTTTTTGAGACAAAAAATTTTCGACCAAAAAACAGAAAATCACCCTCTGGAGGTAAACCAAGGCTCTGATACCACTTGTTAGGATCGAGACACTTAGCATACGAACACGAAACTCACACACTCAGCTCACAAATTAAGAACACAAGGATTTTACGTGGTTTGGATTCGGTGTCAATCCTACATCCACGGGCACAACTAGATTTTATTTGAATGAGGAGATTACAAGAGATACACACTCAATCTTTGCATGTATTGTGTGTTGTGGTGCATGTTGTTCTTCAACTAATGACCTATTTATACATGTAAGAAGTTAATGTGAAATGAAGAACTTGGAATGAGGCTACCAAACTTATTAGGCTACCAACCATTCACCAACCTTTGAATAAATCTTCAAAATATTCACATTCACCAAACACGACCGTCGTTCCTCGTTGCCGGCCCTTCGATTTACACCGCCGTGGCTCCTCGCCGCCGCCTCTTTCGCTCCAGGCCTCCGATAGGTACTTTTTCCGATTAGAAACAACTTTCTCGTTTCTATTTTCTCTCAACTTTCTCGTCCTCATACGTATTAAGTTCTTCATTATCATCACAAACAACCACAACACCAATGTCATTTGTCAAAAGACCAACCGAGTTACAGTAGGTAAAGTAACTGCAACTTTGAATTTTCTTGGTAAAAGTTGTGTTCCATAAATCGGTTCAGCAGAATCTGGGAAATTTGTCCCGTGAGAGTTATCATTACGGGATTTCACAACTTCAGGAGGTTCAACAGTCATGAACTGTTCTCCATCAACCCACATATCATAATAAAATCTAGATTGTGGGGTTAAAAGGATAGCAATATTGTCTGGTGTTTGTTGGGCAAAAAGGTAATCTTTTCTCACAAAAGGGGCAGCAGGAGCAAGAACATTTCTATTGAGATCACCACATGCACCGAGTGTTAACCCCATGTTTTTGATGATGGTGCTCATTACGGGTTTGAGGTCCTTTTCTATGACTCCATGAAGTTGAAATGTTTGTCTGGTTGTTAACCGAAGTGTTCCAATTTCAAATTGGTCAGCAAGATTGTCCATTGCGAGGTAGAGTTGATTGGAAACTTTCCCACATGGGTTCTTTGTACGAAGCATGAATGAATATGATTTGGCACCTCTTTCATCTCTGTTGTTTTGCTGGTAGCTTCAATGGAACTTGATCAGTTGGGTTGCAGCCTCGTTGATGTTAGGGGCATCGGTTAGCAATTCTTCATTTAGAGGGTACTGTATGAAGTTGCTCTGTTGTTGGGTATATCAGAGTGCCTTTGCCTCTCACATTTGGAAAAAGATTTTGCAAAAATCCAGAAATAAATAATCAGTGATTTGTTGACACACACACACACACACACACACACACACACACACACACATATATATATATATATATATATATATATATATATATATATATATATATATATATATATATATAAATTTAATCGAAATTTGTTTGTTTGGAAAAGACAATATGGTTTTGTTTTCATTTGAAAAGATTAATTATGTTAAACCAGAGCAACAAATTTTTCCATAAGTATGTTGCTCTAATACATAATTAAATGCATTAATTAGAATTTTTTTGAGAGGGTGGTAGTGTAGGGTGGGTGATGTGGGTCGGGAGTGGGCGGTAAAACTTTTTTTTTATAAAAAATAATTTTTTTAAAGATGGGGGTGGGGGTAGGGTGGGGGTGGGTGAAGTGGGGTTGCGGGTGGAGTTAGGGATGTGTTAGAATAAAAACGTTTCTAAAAAGACATTAAAAACAAACACTCTTTTTATGAAGATAGAAAGCATAAAAAAAGACTTTTTGTCCGCCTTTTTTTCCGCATACATGAAAAGACAAAAGACATTTAACATCTTCAAAAACAAACACAACCTTAGTGTATCTCATATTGGTGAGTCACAACTTTATAAATGTCTATATAAGGCTCTTTTAAAAAACCAATTTTGAACTTCACATATATCTTATATGATATCACAGCCAGTATCCCCCCATGACTTAACACATCATTGGCTATCCTCATCAAGCCTATATATTTGAGAGAGAGTGTTTGTTGTATATCATATTGGTACGACATGATCCTATAATGATTAGATATGTGAGAGTATCATTTCTCTCCATAAAGGTTCTTTTGGAAAGTCAATATTACACTCCTTTCCTAAATGCTAGATCATAGGTATCAAAAATTTGAAATTGATTAGTTTCCCATGCTTTTGTTGTTGGTGGCCTGTTTACGCTTTAAAACAAATACTTATACAAACAATCTTTTCTGATTCAGCCCATCCCAAAAACATTAACATGGATTCAAGATTCTTTTTAGGTGTGTAATAAACTATTTACACAAATAAATTGCGAGTATTTAGATTTGTTTAGAATGACTAAGATAACATATTAAAATAGAAAGAAACCATCAATGAGCTCTCAGAATACATAAAAATACAAAAAAAACTTAAAAGCCAACGATCTATTCTTGAGTTTTTTTTATTGGAGGGGAATTGAAAGGAACGGAAGGAAATTAGTGATAAATTGTGTTCTTGAGTTTTTTTTTTTTAAACAAGGGGATGTAAAGGAAAGGAAGAAAAATACACATAAAAGTTACCATCCCATTTTTAGAAGGGGAATGAAGGGAAGGGAAGGGAAATAAATGAAAATTACTTTGTTACCCCTCCAACAACTATTTCATTTCTAAAATGAAGGATAAAAATGTCAATTTTCTTCTATTTCCTTTCTATTTGAGAGCATAACTTCTATTCCATTACTTTCCAACTCCTTCCAACTCAATAACACAATAAATTTCTTAAATTTTCATTCCATTTCCTTCCATTCCTTTCCCTTCCATTACCCTCCCTTCCCCCTATTATTTAACTCAAGAACACAACGTAAGTATCAAAATTTGTAGCTAACAAACACCTAATTACAACAAGAACAGAAGAAAGAACCAACAACATTGGAAATGTAGATAAACCCCAAAACAACACCAAATGAAGAAATATTTTGATTTACCCTATTATTATATTCATCAGCAAATGTGAACAAGTTGTAGGAACCTAGAGGTGATACTAGACTTGAAATAGCAATATACTATATTGAAGTTTAACCGAACCTCCTTGAATAGGCATTGAACTTTGAGTGAACCTTTCCTCAATTGCTATGAAGTTCTCAATATGTTGTTGAGACGTGAAGTCTGATCTAATTGTTAAGGAGAAGCTCCATGTGAAGCGAAGTCTAAACTAAGAGACGAAGTTAGGCTGTGGTATCACCCAAAGACAGAAGTCGTCGGTACCACCAAGAAAGCAAATCTTACACATAAAAGCTTGTGTGGTGTGGCAATTAACGAAGGTTGGAGTGCCGCTTTAATAGGGAGAGAAGCCAATACTGAGAAGAAAAGAGAGGTTGTAAAAGCAGATAGTGAATCCTCGAGTGTTGCAAAGTTTTGGCTTTAGCATATCTCCACCTTGACCTTCAACATGACAAAAATAATTTCAAATGTAACCTTAGCCTGTTCGAGTAACTTGGGGAACAAGTTGGTGTATAGTCATAGACATATCTATGTCGGTGATGTCATATGCTTATGGGCCTCCCGTCCAGGAACATTTTAGGTCATCCACTCCCTATAAATACATTTCATTGATTATAACCCTAATGTGTGCTTTAAAGTTGTACCTAGACGTTTATCAATAAAATATCTCTTTATTCCTATAGTTTACGTAACTTGATTTTCTAATTAAGTGAACCACTTAAATTTGTGTTCTTATTTATTCTTTGCGTCTCTAGTTGCCTAGATAATTGTGTTTGTGCATATGTCGAAGTGTTTGATCCCTAACAACTAGTATTAGATCTAGGTTAAATATATTAAGATTAAAATCGATAAGTTTGAAGGTCATTGTTTTGGCTTTGGAAGATGCAGATAGAAGACCACCTCTATCAAAAAAAAGTTGCACCTACCATTGAGTGGAAGAAAATCAGAGGCCCTAAAGCAAGAGAATTGGGATATTTTAGATCGAAAGGCCCTTAAAGTAATTAGATTGTCATTGGCAATGAACGTTACTTGTAACATTGTCAATGAAAGAACCACTTTTGTGTTGATCAAGCTATTGTCTAACATGTACAAGAAACCCTCAGTGATGAACAAGGTTTTCTTGATTAGATAGTTGGTGAACACAAAGAGTAATGAAGGTGCCTTGATGATAATGTTAGGTTTTCTGCAATTTAATGCACTAAAGCCTAAGTTCACATGCAACCTATGAGGATATATGTTTTCTTCTAATTAAACATATAACTAATTCCTAAAAGGCCAAAAAAAAATTTACTAAAGAATAAAAAACAGAAAAACTAACCTTTAGATTTTCTTGGAAGCAAAGCAGCACAAGTAGGGATGAGCAAAGGAGCCGAACCGGCCGGAACCGGCCCGACCCGGACCCGGACCGGGAACCGGAATATGGTGAAAATATGGAACCGAACCGGACCGCTGGTTCTACCGGTTCCGGTTCTTGCCGGTTCTTAAAGGTTGGAACCGGTAAATACGAATTAGATGAAATGAATAACCGACAAGTGAGTGACGTGGCATATGTTTGGAGGTAACTAACTTGGTTTAATAGAGGAATTGAAAGAAAAGAAACAAAGGTTTATTGCATGTGTATTACGTTACATTTTTAAACAAAGGTTTATTGCCCGGGTTTAAACAAAACAGGTTTGTTGATCTTTTTCATTTCCATATGTTACATTTTTAAACATTGCATCAATTTTTTTAATAATTATACATAATAATGCAGGAAGCTTGTTACTCACTAGGAATTACTTGAAACTAAAGTGAATGAAAACAAAGGCCACTGTGACACGAGTTTGAAACATGTAGCCATTAAACTATTGTTCAAAATGATGGCATTATCAAAGCTCACCAAAACTAGATCTATGGAAACTATTGTTTTCTGAAATAACTTAAAAGATACAAAATACGCAATAAAACTATTGCGCATATGGACTATTGCCAAAAAACATCCCATGTTTTGTTTTTTTAATAGAATTCAAATCGGTCAGGTTTCCGGTTTTTGGCCGGTTCCGCGGTCCGGTTCCATCCGGTTCCCGGTTCCAAAAATCCCAAAAAATTGAGACCCGGTCCCGGCCCGATCGGTACTACCCGTTCCCGGTTCCTGGGTCGGTTCCGGTTCGGTTCCCGGTTCCCGGTTCCAACCGGTTCCCCGGTCCATATGCTCACCCCTAAGCACAAGTGTCCTGCCTCAAATGAGATCACACCCAGGGAGCCAGGGAGTGGACGAAATCCAGAGAGAGGGAGGAGTCAAAAAGGTGGCATGAATTATGATGCCTGGGGTCTCTATTTATAGGCTCCAGGTGGTTACAGATAAACCTTAGAGATAAACCTTTTTAATTCAAATCAAGATAAACCTTTTATCATTTGAATTAAACCTATTTATCCTCTATTTATCAAACTCGAAATTAAGGATAAATACATCCTAAAAATCGCCAACATTAAACCAACCAGGACAGTCACTACTCAACTATTGAGTAATTACAAAATAGCCCCTGCACCTTTAATTAATCAAATTAATCACCAAATTAAATCCAATTAATCCAGATTAATTTCTAATTAATTACTATAGTTTCTAATTAATATATTATCACTTTAATATATTAATAAACTATTTATTTAATTCCTATTAATTTATTAATCATATAATAAATCAATCTTTCTCTTTCCGGAACTTTCTACCAAGCCTCCAGCTATGAGGGCAACCCAAATGGACTTTGCTACTATTAATTAGGTAAATACAAATTATTAGTCATGGCTTAGACACCTAATCCAACAGACTGATCATATTAATGAGTTTAGCTTAATAATATCAAGATTGGTATCTTTTGATATTAAATACAAAGAGGAAGTTCAAGCACACTTTTGTTACTATTTTCATTGCTCAAGAGTTGGTTTTGAATGGTCACAATAGCGAGTAGTTCGTCAGGACTACAAAGCTCACATTTGTAGGTATTTGAGATCCAATCTTCGATGCTGATATTAGAAGCAGGAATGACGATGTAATGTCCCAAATTCCAGAGTAAGATTTTCATTTATAAAACGGTTCAAATACATAGAAATGGGTTGGAAAATAAAACCATTTAATTCAAATTTGATAATTAAAACATTTAAAATTTTGTTCATCAAAACAGTTACAAACATTATCCAGCAGAAGACTTGAATATCAAATCCCTATAAAATGCAAGTTTTCATGCCCAAACATAACCATTCATGCACATGATCAAGATCTAAGTCCAAAATGAGCAAAACCCAACTTAAACACTTAAGGGAGCTTCGCTTACTCCCAAAATCAGTTCAAAACTTCCAAAGAATGCTCAATGGACATAAAGATCAAATCTTTATCACCATTCTCCAAATATCAAGCCACAAAGGGATCAAAAACTCATCCAAAGTCCCCATAAACACTACAATGACCTTGGAAACACTAAAAGGTAGAAGTTTTACTCACAAAGGTCCAGAAGAATGTACATCTTGCTGGCCCACATCTATAGATCACCTTCTAGCACCACCATGCACCTTCATTCTCTTCAAGAATCTTCCAAAAATGACAAAAAGAGCCAAAAATCACCCAAGGATGCAAGGAGAGGGGTTGGAGACGTTTCTGGATGTTGAGGGGTGTCAAATGACGGCTACCTAGGGGTTTGTGCACTTAAATATGACACTAACTACGAGATCTAGGGCTTTGTCTAAATGGCGCCAGATAGTGTCGCTATCTCTTCTACGTGCCATCCCACTACTTCACCGGCATATCGTCGCTATCCTCCTTAATAACGTCGCTAACAACATCACAATAACATTGCTACTCTCCACCCATAGCGTTGCTAAGTCCTTTTTCAGCTTTTCTCAAAACTTGATTCTTTTAAAAACCAAACTTGGTCATTCTGGGAACAGGGTTTTACAACTCTACCCCACTTAACAGGATTTCGTCCCCGAAATCCTTTCCTTTCTCACCCAAACTGTGAAGGGTTTTTGCACAATCAATGAACAATAAAATATCCTAAGTTCACATGCAACCCTAGAAAGATCTATTTTTTCTTCTATGAAGATATAAACTAAAAACCTAAGGCCAACATTTATTTCTAAAGATCAAATAAGAATTAACCAACCTTTTGATATTGTTCTTGTAGCTAGCAGCAAACAGATCCTGCCTCAAATGCAAGTCACACCCAAAGCAAGGAGGAGAAAATCCAGCATAGTTCTTCTGGTTCAAAGTTGGTGCAGAAAAGGAGGAGCTAGGAGTCTCCTTTTATAGCCTCCAAGGGTTACAGCTGAAACCCTAAGGAGCCTCCTTAGTGGGCAAGCCTGTTGACCACTTGGACCAGACTTCTTAAACCGTAATTAGGGTTTTCGCCACCCTTGGAAGGAGCCTCCAAGGTGGCGCCAAATCTAGCCCCTGGCTTCTGGTTTGTCAGTTATTTAACTATTGAATAAATACAAACAAGTCCCTGCACCTTTAATTAATTTATTTAATAACTGAATTAAATCCAATTAATTCTAGATTAAATCTCAATTAATTATTATAGTTTATAATTAATATATTAACACTTAAATATATTAATAAACTATTTATTTATTTATGTTGATTTATTAAACAATTAATAAATCAACCTTTCTCTCTACTGAACTCTACATCAATCCTCCAGCTATGAGGGCAACCCAAATAGACTTTGCTTCAATTAACAAGATAAATACAATTATAAGTCATGGCTTGGACACCAAATGCAACAGTCTTCCACTTGGATAAGCCTATGACTATTACCATATTTTTTGTCCTTCGCAGATACTTGAGTATGTTCTTAACCGCAATCCAGTGTGCCTTTCCAGGATTACCCTGGTACCGACTAACCATGCTCAATGCAAAGGATATGTCGGGACGAGTACATGTCATAGCATACATGATCGACCCTACTGCCGAAGCATAAGGTACCCGACTCATCTCAGCTATTTCCTCATCGGTACTCGGACTTTGAGTCTTACTCAACTTGGCATTACTCTGGATTTGTAGCTCTCCCTTTTTGGAATTTTCCATGTTAAACCTTTTTAACACCTTTTCCAAATATGTACACTGGCTCAGACCTATTAATTTTCTCTTTCTATCTCTCAGTATTCTTATCCCGAGAATATAAGCAGCTTCTCCAAGGTCTTTCATGGCGAAACACTTCCCGAGCCAAGACTTGACATCTTGCAAGGTCGGAATGTCGTTTCCCATGAGCAGTATGTCATCAACATACAACACCAGAAAAGTGACTATACTCCCACTAGCCTTGACATATACACATGACTCATCTTCACTCTTAGAGAAGCCAAACTCTTTGACTTTCTCATGGAAGCAAAGATTCCAGCTGCGAGATGCTTGTTTCAACCCGTAGATTGATCTCTCAAGCTTACACACTCTATCAGGATGATTTGTGTCTAAAAAACCTTCTGGCTGATTTATGTAAACATCCTCAGTCAGTTTCCCATTAAGGAAAGCGGTTTTGACATCCATCTGCCAAATTTCATAATCATGAAACGCAGCTATGGCAAGCATTATCCTGATTGACTTAATCTTGGCTACTGGTGAGAAGGTTTCATCATAGTCAACCCCCGAGGTTTGAGTGAATCCCTTCGCAACCAGCCGAGCTTTATAAGTATGTACTTTACCATCCATGTCGGTCTTCTTCTTGAAGATCCACTTGCACCCGATTGTCTTACGACTCGGCACATTGTCAACCAAGTTCCAAACTTGATTGTCATACATGGACTTAATCTCGCTTTCCATTGCCTCTTTCCATTTGGCAGACTCGGGGCCCGCCACCGCTTCGTGGTAGTTAGCTGGTTCATCCAAATTTATCAGTGTATGATCGCTGACAAACGTATCACCATCCGTAGTTATATGGAAACCATAAAACTCGGGTGGCATGCTAACTCTACTCGAACGTCTAAGAGGTAATGAGATGTCGGTTGGTCCAACAGGAGGTTCTTCCACATTTTGGTTGCTAGTTTCTCCTAAGGTTGGTTCATCGGGCGTCTCCTGAATTTCTTCAAGATCGATTGTACTCCCATTGTCCTATTTGGAAATGAGTTCTCTCTCTCTCGAAAGAATCCTCGTCTTGCTACAAAAACCACGTCCTCGCTTGGTCTGTAGAAAAAGTATCTAAATGACTGTTTCGGGTATCCGATGAAGAAACACCTCTCATTTCTTTCCACGAGCTTCTCATGAGTCTCTTGTATTATGAAAGCCTCACAACCCCATACTTTGATGTGTGCAAACGAGGGAATTTTCCCCGTCCACATCTCGTACGGTGTTTTCACAACCTTCTTGGTTGGGACAAGGTTGAGGATATGGGCGGCAGTATCTAAGGCATACCCCCAGAAATGGATTGGAAGCGAAGCTCGACTCATCATGGAACGAACCATGTCCAACAAGGTTCGGTTTCGTCTCTCAGCAATGCCGTTTAACTGTGGTGTCCTGGGAGGTGACAACTGTGAAACTATTCCACATTTCTTAAGATAATCGAGAAACTCGATACTAAGATACTCACCGCCTCTGTCGGATCTAAGCATCTTCATCTTTCTGCCCAATTGATTTTCTGCTTCATTTTTGAACTCTTTGAACCTTTCAAAGGTATCCGACTTGTTCTTGATTAAGTAGATATACCCATATCTACTAAAATCGTAAGTAAAGGTCACATAGAACCGCATGCCATCTTTTATGGTTGTTCTGAAGGGACCACACACATCTGTGTGTATGATATCCAACAAACCTTCACCTCTTTCAAAGGAACCTTTGAATGGCGATTTTGTCATCTTGCCAAGCAAGCAAGATTCGCATACATCATCCGACCAGAGGTCGAATGATTCCAACAGTCCATCCCTTTGGAGTTGGGTGATGCGTTTCTTGTTGATATGACCAAGGCGAAAGTGCCACAAACACGCCTTTTCTGTACCGCTTGAAGAATCAATAGCTAAAACATTTTTACCATAATTATCAACACACATAATAGTTTCATACACTCCATCACAAGGCATAACATTAAATATAAAACCATCATTTTTGAAAACTGAAATTGAACCATTCAATTTATTAAACTCATAATAAAAACCTTGTTTGAATAATGCATGAAAAGAAATTATGTTCTTTGCCATATCAGGCGAATAACAACAATTATGTAAATCTAAACAAACTCCACTACTAAGCACTAGTCTATAGACACCGATCTTGGTAACAGGTGACGTTCGCCTATTGCCCATGACCAGGTTCAATTTACCGTGCTCCAGCTCCCTACTTTCCTTTAGGCCCTGCAAATCAGAACAGATATGAAAACCACATCCTGTATCAAGGACCCAAAGAACAGGAAGAAGATGAGTTATTAGATATAGAATATGTACATGCTTGTGATGGCTTTACTTTGCCATCCTTGATATCCTGCAAGTACTTATGGCAGCTTTTCTTCTGGTGACCCTTTTCTTTGCAGTAAAAGCATTCAGCTTCTTTGGGGTTCGTGACGTGCGGAATGCCGGAAGACTTGGCTCTCGGGGCACTGCTAGATGACCCGACATGAGTCTTTTCCCTCCAGTTTTGCTTCGGAGGACCCTTCCTTTTCTTTCCCTTGTCAGATCCAATAGCCAGGACAGGCGGGTTGACCGGGAGCACATTTTCCCTTTCATCCCGTCTTCAACAGTACGAAGCATGCGGTGTAGTTCAGCCAAAGTCGCCTGACTGTTGTTCAAACGATACGCCAATATGAACTGGTCATAAGAACTGGGCAGAGAATTCAGCACTATGTCAACAGCCAAATCCTCATGTACATGCATCTCCAGCTTTGTAAGCCATTCCACATAACCCTGCATCCTTTGCACATGAGTACAGATGGACTCTCCATCCTTAGGCTTGTCGTTAGTGAAAGCTTTAACCACCTCACGCCTTTCGATGCGTTCTTGCTTGCGGAACTTTTCCGCGAGCTCCTTGTACATCTCGTAAGGCCAGTAGTCCTCATAAATACGCTGCAGTTTAGGGTTCATGGTAGTGATCATGATGCAAGCCACTTTGGTTGCATCATCAGAATGTTTTGAGTACGAAGCGATTTCCTCGGGAGTAGCGGTATCTCGGTCAACCTCAACTAGCTCGGTTTCCAGAACATACTCTTTGTGTTCAAACCTTAGAGCCATTTTGATGTTGCGGATCCAGTCATTGTAGTTAGTGCCGTCCAACGTCACTTTTGAGCACAATGACAGAATCGAGGTGACATTACCGGGATTCGAGTGGGGAACGGATTGGTCAGAAGACATCTGAATAAGAAGAAGGTAGTTTTAATTAGACATTAATAAATAATCCTTATATTGACCCAAGAATAAATATAAGGCTAGGATCCTACAATAACAATCTACAATATCGAAGAGGGATGCCGTAATCTTTATTGTAAATTTTATAAGGTAGACGAATGACGATTCAGCCAATTCTACCGCGGAAACATAATCAAATTATAATGGAATTCCTAGTTTCTTTTAGATTTATTGAACTGTTCAATAGCATGTTTTAATCTCGGGAATGCCCCGTTGTTTGTGACTGGGATACCGAGGATCACAAACCGGGTGTGAATAACCATGCAAATTAGCTCGGTACTCTCGAAGTGAATTACTTTCTCTAATTGACGTGCCGGTTAACCACACACGCTCCGTCAAAAATGGCAAAATCGAGAAACCCATTGCGACTCTTTGCGGACCCCAGTTGGCGTGCCGGTAAACCACACCCGCTCCACCAACGTTCCACAAAGTGCAATATGCAATTCCATGGATTAGCACCAATTCACATTTTTGAACCTAAAGTAACTAGATTGGGTTTTGTTCAAGAGTTCTAGTACTTTCAATTATAGCATTATACTATTAAGAGGCTTAGCGGTTCTATCAAACCCGTTCGGCTAACGACACTTGACTGACCAGGAGAGCAGTTGGTAAGAGTAGATACCCATTAGACTACCATTTTATAGGCAGTCGCGTTATACCCTCTTTATAAGACAGTTTTGTGAAGGTAAGACTAACCATTTAATCTTATATATAAATATTAACTTTTAATCATAAATATATAAGATATATCTTAATCTCATTAAAATATTTTAGAATTAATTTATTTATAATTTTTGCTAATTTATTTCAATTTTTCGAAAATTTTAAATTAATTCCTTAAGTTGACTTAATTGATCTTTTAATTAATAAGTAATTAAACTAATTAAATCAAATAAGGGAATCACAAAAATTAATCAAATTAATTTCCTAACCCTTATCCCTAGTCCACGAAAATTGCAAGCATAGATAAGGGGTTTCAGTTATTTTAATTGTTCAATAGTTACCAAAAATAACAACCAACTATCAAAGGCAAGCAAAAAGGAGGGGACCATGGGGTTGGCGGCTAGGGTTAGGAAACCCTAGCCTTGAAATCGATCAAGGCCTCTCAAAGGGTTAATTTTGGAAAACCCTTTAGGTTAAGACAAACAGTTTATATCAAAACACAAGAAAACAAGCCATAGCTCTGATACCACTGAAGGGTTTTTGCACAATCAATGAACAACAAAATATCCTAAGTTCATATGCAACCCTAGAAAGATCTATGATTTCTTCTATGAAGATATAAACTAAAAACCTAAGGCCAACATTTATTTCTAAAGATCAAATAAGAATTAACCAACCTTTTGATCTTGTTCTTGAAGCTAGCAGCAAACAGATCCTGCCTTAAATGCAAGTCACACCCAAAGCAAGGAGGAGAAAATCCAGTAGAGTTCTTCTGGTTCAAAGTTGGCGCAGAAAAGGAGGAGCCATGAGTCTCCTTTTATAGCCTCCAAGGGTTACAGCTGAAACCCTAAGGAGCCTCCTTAGTGGGCAAGCCTGTTGACCACTTGGACCAGACTTCTTAAACCGTAATTAGGGTTTTCGCCACCCTTGGAAGGAGCCTCCAAGGTGGCGCCAAATCTAGCCCCTGGCTTCTGGTTTGTCAGTTATTTAACTATTGAATAAATACAAACCAGTCCCTGTACCTTTAATTAATTTATTTAAACAATGAATTAAATCCAATTAATTCTAGATTAAATCTCAATTAATTATTATAGTTTCTAATTAATATATTAACACTTAAATATATTAATAAACTATTTATTTATTTATGTTGATTTATTAAACAATTAATAAATCAACCTTTCGCTCTACTAAACTCTACATCAATCCTCCAGCTATGAGGGCAACCCAAATGGATTTTGCTTCAATTAACAAGATAAATACAATTATAAGTCATGGCTTAGACACCAAATCCAACAGACTGCGCGCCTAAACCTCATACCAATTCACAGCCACTTACAACTCGATACATGCCTGTAATTTCGATACCAGGAAGAACTTACTGCCAAAGCTCGAATAGAAAGCTCACGAACACCTTGACGATGACTCCCCCAATCCAAGCTTCACACCTTGACGCTCAAGAACCACGTCGATCACCTCACGCCTAATCTATGCCAACCTACAACTCCAGATACCCACTGCCAGAAAATTCTTACAAAGCTCTATGGCTACCATGTCTGTCCTACACTGCCTCAATAGACACCCAAAGGTATAACGCTAGAAACGCTATTCCCACAACCTCAATTGCCGGCCTACAAGCTCATAAGCACTCTGTCCAAGAGTATCTAAATAATCGGGGTCCAACACCTCGAGCACGACATAACCACAGACCACTACAGTATTCCCGACAAACTATCAGCTAAGAACTCTCAGGCCTATCCCTGACACGTTCGACCCACCGGCTGGACATTCAGATTCCCTGATATGTCCACCAACAAAACTCCTCGGGTTCTCTAATCCATCCAACTCACAGCTAACTTCACAGTCCTTCCCTGATTCATTCCGTCTCCCCTAGCCGCGAGAATTAATCCGCGAGAATTTATTAGGAGACTAATAACAACACCTAACACACAACAATTCGCCCGCAGGGCTACATACGATATTACTAACCCTGATTTCCAGATTCCAATCCTAGGGTTAACTATCCAAACAACTGCAACAAAGACAAGGAGCAAATCTCACTCGATTCTTTAATACATAGCCGTTACCCTCAATCACTTACACACACCACCCCAAACAGGCCTAATCAAGAACTATCACCCAACCCAACGACCAATCCAAAGGCCTTGTAGACCTTAACACGCCCAAAAATCTTACGTCCTTTTAAACTACACGACCTGCTCGCCTCTCGCAAACCGACGACGAACATGAGACTCGCTCGAACAAGACTCATGACAACACTCTCCTCACTAACCAGACAACACGACAACTCCTTTACCAGATGCCAGCCTCACAGCCCAACTTCCATGCACAACCTTGCTTCCCAAAAACAGACACACTTCTACATCTCAACGATCATAGCCTAAACTAGAACCAGACTGATTCGAACTTTCAACCGCTTCCCTAATCGGTTACCTAACAGATCATTATTGCACTGAATAGAGACCTTACTAATCCCTAATGCTTCCAACACAACCGCTTCCACTTGCGAGAGGCAATCCCGTAAGACCGAGCCTAGCTTCCAAATGCTGAAGAATCGTAGTGCTCTTACTACCGAACGAAAGAGCCTACTACCATCCATTCTCTTGCTCAAAACTTCCTGGTCGACTTACCACACGTGCCACCATTAATGCTCAGCCCGAACTCGAATAACTAACTATAACCTTTCCTCATACAAGGCACACAACATGCTCCGAAAGAAACCCACCAGCGACCACATTCGCCATCCACCTGATCTAGCTATAGAGCTCCAACATTTAAACCAAGCTAATCAAGAGCCCTACTTCTTAACAAAAGAGCGGAGATCCCAAGAATAGCACTAAGGCCATCATCCTTCAAACGACACCACCGCGTTGGCAAAAATCCAGTCGCATCCCCATGCAATTCCGAGCCACTTAACATGCAAGCACACTTAAATCGATAACCTAACAAGCGAAAAGTACCAACTAGCTACCCCTTGACCTTTAGTGTGGCACAAGTAATTTTGAATGTGAACTCGGTATGGCTGGGTAACATGGGAAACAAGTTGGTGTACGGTCATGGAGATATCCATGTCGGTGATTTCATAGGCTTATGAGCCTCCCGTCTTGGAACATTTTAGGTCAACCACTCCCTATAAATAGATCTCATTGATTGTAACCCTAATATGTGTGTCAAAGTTGTATATTGATGTTTATCAACAAAATATCTCTTCATTCCTACGATTGATGTAAGTTGATTTTCTAATCAAGTGAACCATTTAAATCTTTGTGTTCTTTACGTCTATACTTGCCTACATAATTGTGTTTGTGCATTTGTCAAAGTGCTTGATCCTTAACAACTAGTATCAAATCCATGATAAATATAAGAAGATTAAGATCGATAAGTTTGGAGCTCATGATTTTGGCTTTTGGAAGATGCAGACAGAAGACCAACTATACCAAAAAAGGTTGCACTTACCATTGAGTGGAAGAAAATCAGAGGCCATGCAGCAAGAATATTATGCTCTTTTAGATCGAAAGGCCCCTATAGTATTAGGTTGTCATTCGCAATGAACGTTGCTTATAACATTGTCAATGAAAGAACCACTTTTATGTTGATCAAGGTGTTTTCTAACATGTATAAGAATCCTTCAGTGACGAACAATGTTTTCTTGATTAGATAGTTGGTGAATATGAAGATAAAGGAAGGTGCCTCGATGACAGATCATATCAACGAGTTTAACTTAATAATATCAAGATTGATATATTTTTATATTAAATAAAAAGACGAAGTTCGAGCACATTTACATTACTATCTTTGTTTCATGAGAGTTAGTTTTGAATAGTCACAATAATGATTAGTTCGTCCAGGACCATAAAGCTCACATTTAAAGTTATTCAAGATCCAATCCTCGATGACACTATTAGGAGGAATGATGAATATTTTTCTAGCATGTTACTCAGCATAAAAACCAGAGGTTGAAGAAACAACCGATGAGGAAATAGTAGAGGAATATCAAAGTCAAGAAAAATATTATATTTAAAAAGAAGGAAAGACATCACATACTGATATTGCAAATAAAGAGAACACTTTAAGAATCAATGTCTTAAACATGTTGGCCTTATTAGTTGCAAACAAGAAGGAAATACATCACATACTAGAATTGCAAATAAGTAGGATAGTTGGATAACAAAGGATGCTATGTTGAGTTTGGCAACTACCGGTGGAAATTAATGAAGGGAAACTTTGTAATGGCCTGAGGACTGAAATGAGGAACATTGTATATTATTAAAGCTCTTTCAGATGGAATGTACTTATTAGTTGGAGATGTAAAGACTTCTACTCTATAGCACTGAAGACTCAGTCATATAAGTGAGAAGGTAATAAATATGTTGGACTCGAAAGAAATAAAGGTTATGTGTTTAGAATTAGAGGAACAACCACCGGTTATATGTCAAGATTACAAAAAGCGTTTCTCTTTCAACCACCATAGCTCTATATATGGCTACAATAGAAGCTTGCAAGGAGCTTATTTAGTTGAAGAACCTCCTTTCAGAGTTGGGCTTAAATCAAGAAAACCGTGTTCTATATTGTGACACCGGGGCACAGTTCAGTTCGAGAAGAATCTAATGTTTCATAGTAGGACAAAAGACATTAAGATTATGTATCACTTTATCAGAGTTCTAATAAGCAAAGGTACACTCAACCTGAAAATGATAATTGTTGCGAAGAATCTAGTAGACATGTTTACCAAGGAAGTGACGATGGAGAAGTTGAAGTTATGCATGGCTTCAACCAGTCTTCCACAGAAGTAACGTGAAGGCGTATGCTAAAGAGAAAGATTGGCTTACAAGCTTGGATAGCAAAAGATTGGATGATCAATATCCAAGTGGGGATTGTTGATATGTGAAGTTTGATCTAAGGGCAAAGGAAAGCTTCAGTGTGAAGCAAAGTATCGACTAAGGGAAAAAGCTAGGCTTCAGTATTAACTAAAATTTGAAATAGAAAATTTACTGGTGTGTCAGTTAGAAAAGGTTGGAGTGCAACTTCGATAGGGAGAGAAGCCAAGGTTGAGAAGGAAATCGAGGTTGCAAATGTAGATAGCAAAGCCTCAAGTTTTACAAAGCTTCGCCTTTGGCATATCTAAACCGTGACCTTGAATGTGGCATAAGCAGTCCCAGATGTGAGCCTTGGTCCGACTGAGTAACTTGGGGAACAATTTGGAGTATGATCACGGGTCTGGTTATGTCGGTGATGTCATAGGCCTATGGGCACTTGTTTAGGAAGATTTTAGTTCAACCACTACTTATAAATACATCTCATTGATTATAACCCTAATGTGTGTGTGGGTGTGTGTGTGTGTCAAAGATCTATATCGAAGATCATCATTAATATCTCTCTCTAGTTCTAGAATGATCGTTGCTTGATTTCTAGATCATGTGATCCACTTAAATCCTTGTGTTATTATTTTTTCTTTGTGTCTCCACTCTCCTAGATAAATGTGTTTATGTGCGTTTGTCGGAGTACTTAATCCTTAACAAATGTTTCTATTCAACTAGAGCTAAGGTCAAAAACCAACTTGAGGCAGCCTTTAACCAAATGTACTTTAGGGGCTTCAACCAAAAACAACAACCAACTTTACATTAAACAAAGATAAAGTTTTTACTAGATTTCCACCACCAAAACCAGTTGAGGATGAACCAAAACAATGGCAAATTACTCTGTTGACCCTTTTTGAGTTACTCAAAATCATCAACTTGGTCCTTTGACTATATATCATCCCACCATACAAATTCACTCGATAAAGCCAAGGCTTGTGCTGAATTATTGAGTACTTCAAGTTTTGACAATGAATTGAATGGACTAATAAAGCAAAGAAGCATTTTCAAGCGACATTGATGACCAACATTGCACAAATTAGTTTAAACATGTTTGACCCCCATAATAAGAGTTTAATACAAGCACTAAAACAGTTCCCCAAGTTGCACACACTGATTAACCAAAAATATCGCATAAACACCTAAAATCGTGTATTTTAGACTGTATTGTTACTTTCTCTCCTTGTTCTCTATACTGTCCCAGCCTTCCGTTGACCCTTTTATTTAATTTTATAAAATTTCATTGCTGTTCTAAAAAGACCTTATAAAAAAACCAGTTTCAAAACTTTGATTTAAATTGCTTGTTACAAATTGAGGTATTGAATTATTTGGATGGTCAAGGTAGGCAAGTTATTAAATGCCTCCAAACATATATCAATCTTATATTTGCTGAAAATGTAGTCGCTTGGATCGTTAAGAAATCAAGTCACATTGTAGAGATCTCACCAATTAAAGATGCAAATTGAATGGCATGTTTAAGACACAACATATGATTTACATCTGTAATCAACTGTTTAAACAAATTAATTCAGCATTAGATGGCCAAAACTGAACACTACCATGAAATCCCCCAAACGAAGACTTCGGGCTGAAATTATATGCAAATTTACGACGATCATAAGGTTTATCGGGGTTTCCAAAGGGACCATACTTACGTTTGTTGGTGACAAATGTAATCGAAGTCAATCGATCCTATTGGTAACCACTTACAGAAACTAAATACTCCCTTGGGTAATCAAACGCCACCTGCATTTTCCAATTTCAGCAAACACAAATTGGTTTGGGATTAATTTAAGGTTAAAGAGGGAAGAGGAGATGGAGATTGAAAAACGTACAGCATCTAATCTCATTGGATTGAGCTTTCCACGGATTTTTGAAGGAAGCACGTTTCATCCACGACATATACGAATTGGATCGAACGGATGCAATTTTGGTCATATGAAATTAGGATTTGCACAATGTCAGTCTTGCCACCTTCGTCCCAAGTCGACCCTTCCATGTTTTCGGGACCCAACTTAAGCATATCTTCCATTAGACAGTCAGCAGAAGATGCCTCGAATTTGAATTATAAAACCCTAAAGAATCAAGAAGTTATTAGAGTATCTCACATGCGTGCATCCAAACTTTTATCAAAAACCTAGTTTTTCTGTCTATGGTTATATAATTTGACCAACTCAAATTTTATGGTTTTATCGGCAATCCAAACACATTAAAATATTATTTATATTATATTTAGTTTTTACTATAGTAGGGTTATAAAATATATTAAAATGTTTAATTAAAATAGCAAATACAATAAACTATTATTATTATAATTATTATTAATTATATTATTGTTAAACAATAAAATAATATTAAAATAATATAACGATAGTCTCTATCTATAGAAAAAAATCTTAGTACTTAAGGTTTATAAATAGGATAAAAAACACAACCAATAGTTATGTCATATGTGTCACTTGGCCAAAAAACACACCGAACTTGGCATGGATTGTTCAATTTCTCATGTTTCTAATGAATTTGGTTTCGTCAATTTTGGTGAGCCATTTAGTTTAGGTCATGTATTGTCTTATCATTGTTTTTATCAGTGTTTGATAGCTTCTTAATCTATTTGGTTAAGAGGCTCTGAATGATTAAAAACATTTGCTCTAATATATACATTGTCGATAATATCCTAATTAAGGATATCTAAGTATCTTTCAAAGTCCACCTTTAGAATACCAAATTTGGTATGCGATTATTACCTTTCTCACGAGATTAATTAACTGAGAGTAATTGTATTGATTCCTACATTTTATTCCTATCTATGAGAAATTATGACAAGTGTCACATTTAATAAAACTAATAATATTTTAAAACATATGTCAAAATTTAACTTTATGAATACGAGTAAGAATAAAATGTAGGAATAAAGTCAACTTCTTTTTAAAGTGGCCCATAGAGGATATTGTATCCTTTTATAAAGCCTATATGGGGATTGCTAACCATATATTCCATTAACGATTTGAGCCTTTTAACCAGTATTTTAGAAATTATTTTGTAGAAGAAACCATTAAGATTAACACCTTACATGGGAACAATCATGATAAAAGAGTAGTTTGATCATTTATCAATAACAAAATGTGATTCGGAATGTTTGATCGTAAGAAAACTGTCATGTCTAAGGTTGTCCTAAAACATTATGAAAAACAAATAAAACACGTCTAGTCATGTCGCTTTTCACCACCATAACTCCGTACGTCTTCTTAATTTCTTCAAGGGAGAAAGGTTAGTCGAGAAAGAATTTGATAATTTGATAATTTCTTTTTTGAGTTTGTTGCTGAACAATAGAGGCTTGTTGTGATTAGTTTCCTTGAAATTGTCTTCAAAAAATGCGCAGAAAAAACTCTTTAATCTGATATGGATCTCCACCCAGACACCATTACGGCAAAAACCGTGAATATTATTAGCTCTCTTTTCTTGTTGATTATCCCCTATTCCCATGCTAAAGTCTCGAGCTCTTACCTTAAATAGAAAAGGTTAAATCATCTTCTAGTCAAAACAGTTTTCAAATTCACAATCACATATCATTAAATAACATTTGCTTTTCTTTGAACCGTAGAATTTTGACATTAAAAGTAAACAATTTATGAAGCTTGTAAACTAGAAACACCAAAAAACTATGGCACTTAAGGATTCCTACGCCACCTAAAACTCTTTAACTGAAGTTAACATTAATAAATATCACAAACATCAATGGAAGATATTGGAAGAAAACTTGAGAGATAAAAGATAAAACAAACATCAACGGAAGATGGAAGAGAACTTCGTATGATAACCTGTTTCCGTTTCAGTCAAAGCTCGATTTTGTGTGTGTATGTCGAATTGTAGGTTCAATTTCAAGTTTCATCCCCTTTGATTTTTGAGGGTTTATTGAGTGGCTAAGGGGAGAGAGATTACGTTTTTAGGGTTTAAGCCTTTACAGTTTGATAAAACTAACGATAAAGATAGAGTAAATGACAAAAGCCAATGGATGTTGCTAATTCTAAATGCTAATGTCAACGTGAACCAAGAGTGGGCTTATTGTTTTCAGCTTAAGCCCAATGCCCCCAACTCTCAAAGGGCAACAGTTGATCCGGGGGGCCTCCTATATTAAGAACACAAATTGATAGGATTTTAAGCACACTTCAATGTAAATAATTTTAAACCGTTGGGGGCACCTCCCTATTCTCTTGTTGCTGCGCCCGCCCAGCCCGCACGACTCAATATAAAGATGGGTGTCAATACATGGTCTATTTCCCTAGAGTTTGCCATTGGTATTGGTAGGTAGGTAAGAAGGTTTGTAGTTAAGCATGTTGGCCCTATCCAAAATTTCGAAAGTATACTTTCTTTTTGAAAAAAAATATATGATGTGATAGTCTTATGTGACAACAATATTGAGAAAGTAGTTAATGTCAAGCTATATTATGGGCAACTGATGCAACAATTCTAAGAACTATGTGAATGGTGGCCGATTTGTCCACCATGCTCAAATTGTCATCACAATTTATACCTGGTCGTTTTCTACGTTTGTTGGCAACAAGGCATGACTTGTATTGAGATAAGGATCCACCATCATTATGCTTCCTTTTTAATAGTCAAATAAAATTAATTAGATTTGCATACAGAGGTTGTGACTCAAGTTCCCAAGTTTGGTTGGTGATTAAAGCATTGTATTCCTCTTGTATGACTTAAGCTAGTAAGGGTCCTTAAACACTTGTAAGTACATACGTAGAAGAGGTGTAGATGAATATACAAGAATATTAAGCTTTTGAATGGGTTTGACAAAGTTATATCTAACCCAAGTAGCCATGGCATAAGGACACATGATTGGATAAGAGGAATTCGACGACAGAATTGAGTTTTTAGTTGTTGAAAGGCTATTTGAGAAGCGATGATGTAGTAATGGGTGGAGAGGGATGAGTCGTGGCAACTAAGATGGATGGTGAGGTGGCTAAAGGAAGTGCCACGTCTATTGAGGTAGCAGAAGGCGATGTGGAGCTACTATCATAACAGCTTGATATGACAACTTGCTTCTATGCTGGAGAAGGGGTGGCATTGATGGTGTAGTAGCGGGCTGGTGAAAGGTGGAGGGTTTTGAAGGTGTAGGTGTTTTGAGAAAGCTAATAGAGATATTGTTCTTTTCTTTGATATGTCTAAGGAATTTATACACAGGTGGGTGTGAGGGAGTAATCGAGCCAAAGCAAAAACTATTTCGTCAAAATACATAGCTTGAAATGATTATATTCTTATTGGTTAAGTTGCGGTTTTATGGTTATATGGAGACCCAATGAAGATACATAGGGTTGTGTGAGGGGCAAGTTTATGTTTGTTTTTTAAGTGGGGGTAGCATAGGCAATGGAAAACTTGTAGATATGAGTAGGTGGATTGTTGAAGGAAGAGCTTATGATATGGTGTGTCATTTTGAAGGGCATTTGAATGGAGTATGTTGAGGAGGTATGCAGCCATGTAGAGAGCTTCCACATAAGATGTCAGTGGTAAGTGAGCCTGAAAAAGAAGAGTACAAACAATTTTATTTATGGTTCATAACATTCTTTGAAATTTGTTGTTTTGTTAGGAGATATACGTACATGAGAATCGAATATGTATGTCATTCGAGTCCCAAAGGTTGTGGAATTGAGAGTTTTCGTATTCATTACTATTGTCACATTGAAAGGATTGAATATCACAATACATTGATTTTAAAATAATAGCGTAAAGAAACAAACTTGGGAAAATACATCTAATTTTGATCGTAAAGGATATACCCAAAGAAAGTGAGAATAATGGTCTAGAAGAATAACATAATATTTAATGTCACTAATACTGCTAAAGGATATGTCCATACATTAGAGTGAACTATTTAAAACGAAAAAGATGCAACAGAATTGCGTGAAACCTTGGTTACAGGATAAAGATCTCTTGAACTACCACATCGAATGAGGAATAGGGCAACCAATTTAATCAATTTTGAGTTCCCGCTTGCGACTTGCGACTTGGGTGCTTCTTCCTTCTTCTTCGTAATCGTATGATCAACTCAAAAAATCAACCTCTTCTTCACCGGTATTTAGGTTTTGCGCTTCCGTCGATGACCAGAAGTCCAAGTGTGGCTCCATTCCGCCGAGTGAAGAAAGAGACGAGGAGACAAGAGTGAGAGGTATGGCTTCTTGCCTTCGTAGTTCTTATTGTGTGATGTTATTGTATGTGCGCTTTTGCCTTCGTAGTTCTTATTGTGTGATGTTATTGTATGTGCGCTTTTGTGACTTCTGCCCTTGGATAACGATTTTGGTTTTATCTTGGATTCTTGGCTTAGTTGTGGAAATTTGTATCTTGGCTTAGTTGTCGAAATCACTGACACGAGCACCATAGGTCCGGCTGCATTCTTAGTTTGCTTGTATTAGTTGTGGAAATTACTGATTTTGCTTCTTGCCTTCTTTTATTTTGCTTGTGTTTTGCATGTATTAGTTGTCTAACTCACTGATTTTGCTTGTATTCAAACAGATTTTGCTTGTATTAACTGATTTTTTTTCTTGTATTCACAAATTAAAAAGATTTTGCTTGTATCTTGGCTTGTATTCACTAATATTTGCCTGTATTCACAGATTTTGCTTGTATCTTTGCTTGTATTCACAGGTTTTGCTTGTATCTTGGCGTGTATTCACTGATTTTGGTTTGTATTTTGCTTGTAATTTCAACAAATGTCTAAACCGATGAATGAGGATGAAAGCATCAACAAAGGGGAAACTGTCGATTCTGTCACGGATAATACTAAGCAACATGGAAAGAGAAAAGAGTATTTAAAACGATTAATTGAGTGGTTACATTTTACGAAGTATATTAGCTATGATGGTAAGAAAAAGTGTAAATGCAATTATTGTGGTAAGGAATATAGTTGTGCATCTAAAAGTTGTGGTACATCTATGCTAATGGTTCATATGAGAGGGTGTAAATCCAACCCCGGAAATAAAGTTGACGACCAATCTACTCTTGCATTTAATACTACCAGAGATGAAGAAAATGGGGAAGGTAAAATTAGTTTAAATGCGTGGAGGTATTGTCGAACAAAATTTAGAAAAGCTATTGTTGGAATGATAATAATAGATGAACTTCCTTTCAAGTTCGTAGAAAAAGAAGGTTTTAGGAGATGCATGAAAGTAGTGCAACCCTCTTTTGTTATTCTAGGTAGAAAAACTATGAGAGACGATTGTTATCAATTGTTTCTTGATGAGAAAACAAAGCTTAAGGCTCAACTAAAATAATCAACTCTAAGGGTTTGCTTTATAACCTATACTTGGGCGTCTTTGCAAATAATCAATTACATGTGTCTCACAGCTCATTGAATTGATAAAATTGGAAGTTACAAAAAATTATTAACTTTGTCCTATTTCAAGCCATAGAAAAGTGATATTGGAAGAGCCATTGAGTTATGTTTGGTTGATTGGGGTTTGCAAAAATATTTTAACGTTTATTGTTGATAATGCAAGTAGCAATGATACCGACATACAATACTTGAAAAGTAAATTTGTAAAATGGGGTAACCAATGTGTTTTATAAGGAAAATGGACACATGTAAGATGCATGGAACATATTATGAATTTAGTGGTTCAATATGGGATCAAAGATATGGGAGGTTCTGTTGATAGTGTTAGGGCATCATTCGATATATTAGACAATAATCGGCACAGATAAAAAAATTTAATGGTTTCGCAAATTTGAAAAAAATTGAATGTGAAAAGTCATTATCCTTAGATGTTCCTATGCGTTGGAAGTCCACTTATGAGATGTTGAGTGTAGCCGTGATGTATGAGAGAGCTTTTGAAAGATTAGCGAACAAGGATTTAGCATATAAGATGGAACTTGAAGAGGGCCAGTGTACCATCTTCTTTTGATGGGGATAATGTGTGAAAAGACTTGTAGCTTTCCTACCATATTTTTATCAATTAACTTTAAGAGTTTCGGGCACAAAGTACATCACCTCAAACACTTGGATTCAATTAGTTGCATTCATAATGTTTTGAAAGAATGTTCATTAAGTGGAGATGATGATTTAAAAAATATGTCCTTGCGAATGAAGAAGAAGTTTGACAAGCATTGGGGTAAAGTTGAGAAGTTTGACTTGATGGTCATTATTGCATCCGTGCTTGATCCGAGGGCGAAATTTGATTATCTTGAGGTAATTCTACTTATAGTGTTGTTTTTAATACAATTATAGTGCAAGTTTTTCTACATTTATAGTGCCGTTTTCTGCTTTTTATAGTGCTGTTTTTAATCAATTATAGTGCAGAATTTTTTTTGCATTTATAAGGCTGTTTTTTTTCCATTTATAAGGTCGTTTTCTTACGGTTATAGTGCAGTTTTTCTGCATTTATAATGTATTTTTTGCATTTATAGTGTTGTTTTCTGCTTTTTATGTGCCTTTTTTAATCAATTATAGTGCAGAATTTTTTGCATTTCTAAGGCTGTTTTTTTTCCATTTATAGTGTCGTTTTGTTGCAATTATAGTGCATAATTTTTTTGCATGTACAAGGGTTTTTTTCAAGTTGCTAATCTATTTTGTTTTGTTTTGATTAGGTCACTCTTTCTAGTATGTACTCCGTAGGGCTGTAAACGAACCGAACGTTCAACGAACCGTTTGTGAACTGTTCGGCGTGAAGTTCGTTTATGCTAATTTATTTAATAAATGGACGAACATGAACACAAATTCTTGTTCGTTTATTTAAAAGAACGAACATGAACAATGGTCTCGTTCGTTCAATTATGTTCGTGAAAGTTCGTTTTTGTTGTTCGTTTACATGGTTTATGTTTGCTTATTTAAGTTATTTTTATATTCATATATGTTCAATTTTGTTTGATTACGTTTCAATATTATATGTTAGTTTATGTTTATATATATTCAATTGTGTTTGTATATCTCTGTTTGTTTATGTTTGTTCGTTTAGCATGTTCACCAACATAAACGAACGAACATGAACAATATAACTTCTTAAATGAACAAAAAAAACTTGGTTGTTTATCCGTTCGCTCGTTAGAGCCCTTGTTCATGTTCGTTTGATTCGTTTATAATCCTAAAGTACTGTGATAAAGACGGAGAAAAAGTTAGTGCCTTATGTAAGAGTGCATTGTATGAGCTTTTTAATGAATACAAAAGATTCATTCAGATCAACATATAAAGAGCTCTCATCTGAACCTTCTAAATCATCTAGCTCAGGTTCCCAAAGTCCTCCTGATGTGGGTTTGTTAGGTAGTAGTAGTGATGACATTAGATCACTTCGAGAGAAAATGTTAGCCAAAGTGAAAAGGAATAAGGCAGAATTAGGTGTGGCGAATGATTCTAAGTCTGAGCTAGATAGATACTTGACAGAGGATATTGAAGAAGACGATGAATATTTTTTTAAGTGACAATTTCACTGTTTTGTGTTGGTGGGAAAAGAGGTGTGGTTTGTTTCGAATCTTATCGCTTGTTGCTTGTGAAGTGCTAGCTATTCCTATCTCAACGGTGACATCATAATCTAGTTTTAGTACCGGAGGAAGGGTACTTGATTCATTTAGAATTTTTTAACTCCAAAAATTGTGCAAGCGTTAGTATGTTGTCAAGATTGGATATGTTCAAGTGACGTTGACGTCAACATGGAAGAAAATATTGAACAATTTGAGAAGTTTGAAGATGGTAAGTTGGTATTTATTTTGTTATAATGTTTGTTTCATTTATTTCAAGTATCGACTTTTAATTGTTCAAATGTAGACTTGCGACAATTGACGACGGAATCAACGGTTCTTGATGTGTGATCGCGATCAAATCAAAGTTTGAAAAATTATTAGGAACAACTTTTGAACTTCATGTTTTGGAACTCGGAAGTTAAACTTTATGTTTCTAGCTAGTACCATTTTATCATATTATGTATGGATATGTGGATCGTTATGTATGAATCTTTATTAACTTTTGGTTGAAGCAAAATTCGGTTTTCTTGGTCTCAAACCGAACCAAACCGAATACGAATTCGGTTTGGTCTGCAGCCATTTGAATTCGGTTTGGTCTAAAAATTTTTGAAACTAATGAAACTGATTCGAGAAAACCGAGGAACCCAAAAACCAAGATGAGGTAATAATACTTACCGGAGGTGCTTCGTCGCCAGCGGGGCTTGTTGTCGCCTGAGATAGTTGAGCGGCGACCCTTTAGGGTTTAATCGCTAATGTTCCGATTTCACTTTAGGGGTGGGGTTTTTGGGGCGTAAGCAAAACATAAAGGCTGAAATTGATTTCTCGGGCATTTGAGTTCTGTTTGTAAATTTTATCCAATTAATTAATATTTTTTAAAAATATAATTGAATAAAAAATAGAAAAATGAAACAATAGCAACAAAATTTAGTTTCTATAAAAATTTCATGACGAGGGAAAATCTCCAACCTACCTTTTTCCAACAAAATTGCGTTCCTAAAAATATGGGCTGCCTAAAAAATACCTAGAATCCTATTGGAACTAATTTTTGTTCCTATAAGCTGCATCTATAGCAACAACCAGCTTTTGTTTCTATAAAGTGGTTGCTACAAGTGACTTTTGTTGTAGTGTTCCCTACTGTTGGGACGGTCACCACATATACTGATGTTGATACGATAATAATATCCAACCACCGCGATCGTCGGATCTGCCACCACGGCCACAACCACCGCGGTCGTAGCAAGTGTTGCTGCTGTTGGAGCTTTGCAAATTTTGATGGTTGCTCGTTAGTTCGACAACAAGAATGGTAGAGGACGAAAGAGCGGTGGGATTGGATGATTTTAGGAGACCAATTATTTAGGGTGCTGCTAAATTGACACCCATTTAGACACCTTAATACATTATTTCTAGAAGGTCAACTCTTGAATATCAGATTTTTTTATTATTTCATGACAATATCAGCTTTTCCTGGAATGTCAGTAGCTTTTTCGTTTTTTAATACGACATGTTTTAGCTTTTTCGTTTTTTAATACTGCATGTATTTGACTGTATGTTTTTAAAGCCTAAACCTGTATTTTTTTCTTGATTTTAAAGCTAACTGTTAACTGTTAAAATTTAATTTTGTATTAACCACACAATGTTTACATTATACATATAAATACAATTAACAAATCAAATCCTAATTAACAGTTACAAAATCAAATCCAAATCAGGTAAAAATATTCTACATTTTACAGTAAGAATTTACAGCCTTCTTTTTTCACCACCGCCGTCACCATACCACCGGCCACTATCACCGGTCAACACCACCTTCACCATACCGAGAACAAGATACAGAGAGAAAGAGATGGAACAAAATGCAGAGAGATACCGAGAGACAGAAGGAGAAAGAATGAGAGAAACATAGAGAGTCGGACCACATCTCCGGCATCACCACCGACTTCACCATACCACCGGAGAGAAACACATATCGAGAGAGACAGAATGAGAGAAACACGAGTGAGAACCGGAAAGAGAGATAGAAATGGAACCAGTGGGTGGTCGGCGGAGATAGAAATGGCAGTGGTTACCAAAGTGAAAAATGAAGCTCGAGAACAGGTGGTCGAATGGCAGTGGTCGCCGGTGAGATACATAGATCGAGAGACAGATCGAATGTATTGACAGATCGGAGGGTTCTCTCAGATGTAACATAATAGGAGATGAGGATCCGGTGGGGAAGGTTCTGTGGCGTCTCTTGTTACCGCCGGGTTGTCGTCGAAGACGTTTTCCCGGTGACGAGGGATGATTCAGTCGAGTTGTCGAGATTGGGATACGCCGACTGATGAAGAAGTTGTCGTCGGAGACGTTTTCCCGGTGGTGTTTGGCCGATGGCGGTGGTGTTTGGCCGCCGGATTCGTTGAGAGGGAGAGAATGAGAGAATGAGAGAATGTGACGGCTAGGGTTTTGCAACATAATGGGAGGATTAGGGTTTCTAACTCTTTTATAAGAGTGGGCTGGATTTTAATTGGGTAGGATTTTTTTTTTAAAAATGAGCTAACTTTTTAATTTGGCCAGATTTTTTTTAAAAAATGAGCTAATTTTTTAATTGAGCCGGGTTTTTTTTTAAAAACTTTAATTTTTTTATATATCTTTTCTTATACAACTATTTTATATAATTTTAATTGGTTTTTTAACAAAACTAGAATTTATGTACGTCTTTAACGATCTACTGGCATTTTCCTTAAATTAGAAGAAAATGAGATAATTACCATATCACTAAACTTTAATTATTACTGTTATTATTAATATTTAATTATTATTTAATTATTATACCTAACAACTAATCATTAAGCATTCAAAAAACAAATAACTAATCATTAAAGAAATTAAGGGTGTCTCTTTGGTAAAAGTAGGTGTCTCTTTAGCCTTTCCCATTATTTATCTGATTCATTCATGTTTTTCGAGACGACTCATCAAACACGTTTTCTAGAAAAAGTGGAGTGGACTGCAAAGGCAGATGAGACAGACAATTTAATCAAACTTGAGAGTCAAGCCATTGATAGTGTAGGTGAGACAGACAATTTAATCAAACTTGAGAGTCAAGCCATTGATAGTGTAGGTGACGAGGTTTTTTTTTCAGGAACAGTTGCTTTGATGTTGTCAAGTAAGTCAGCTATGCTCTAGATTCTTGTGCTGTAATATGTAATTATTGAGTCATTAATGGTAGTGTTCGGGAGTTCTTAATCTGACTTTGATGGCTGTTGCATCTTTATTAGGGTTTCGAGGTACGTTGTTCCAGACTTGTCTCACGGTAGCATTTCTTTTTGATAATCATCTGCAAAAGTGATTGTGGAACAGTGTCAGAAATCCACATATTGAGGAGTACTGGCCGGCAGCAACAGTGCCAAACGACGGATAAGGTTAATGAGAGAGAAGAGAATTCAGGAAGAGAGTATATATGATTTATTTACCTCTGATACCATATTAGTACCATATAATTAGATATAATTTCTCATAAGTTTTCTCTTCTCGACTTCTCGTTAAACGACAATATATAGGAATTATACAATAACGATGGGGCCAGGTAAACCCATGGGCGGATGAATACAAATAATTACATGAATACACACTCATAATAACATATTTACAAACACATTTAGAAATTTCAAACATTAATCCAGTTCCATTTATATGTAAATTTAAAATTGTAACTCTCTGTAATAAAAATGGTAGGACAACGACTTAGAAAGCAGTGGATCATGAAAATTTCACTGTAGGGGCAGTAGCAATAAACTATTCTATCGGGAAATATAAAAATAATTAAACCAATCGTGTTGAACCAAAAGTATATAAATTCGACAAATGGTTCTTAGCAGATACAATGGGGTCACAAGAGCACGGGCAACACGGTTGTTTTTTTAAATTGCTTCTTTTATTTTCATAGAAATCTGAGCAAATTAAGCATACTATGAAACGATTAAGACTCATTAAAGACGAACAAAAATCTTGGCAAAGAGTCATTGCATTTCTCGTAGAAATTACAAGCAGCTTTAATTTATTCGCAAATTTCATACCATTTATTTTGAAATAAGTGCTTTAGTCGTCTTCACTTTTTACACTGCCAGTTTCAGTTTCAGCAAGCGACCCAAGCGGCTTCACATAGACCCCAATGGCATACACAAAAGAGTTGAAAACACTACCATAAAATCCCCCAAACGAAGACTTATGCCTGAAGTTATACACAAAGTCATCATAGTAACTAGAGTTCGCCCTTCCAAAAGGCCCATACGTACGGTTGTTGGTGCCAAATGCAATGGAAGCCAATCGGCCAGAGCTATACTGGCCACTTACTGAAACTAGATACTCCCCCGAGTGATCAAAGGTCACCTGCATTTTTCATTTTCCGAAAGTAAAATCTGTAAAAGGGAAGATGAGTATATATATGGACATGGTGATATGCTCACGATATCAAATTTGAAACCGTTGGATCCACCATGCACTTCTGAACGAAGAACTTTCTTATCTACGACATATACGAACTGGATCGAGTTGATGCAATTATTTCCATGTGAAATAAGAATTTGCAAAATTTTACTCTTGCCACCTTCGTCCCAAATAGATCCGGTCATGGACTTCGGACCAAACTTTACCATGTTTTCCATTTGACAGCGAGCAAAAGATGATTCAAGTTTAAATTTCAAACTCAAATAATCAGGAAGCTCGACCAAAGCTGTAAGCTTTCTGGAACATAAAATTCGATCAAACTATAAATATTGTTTGTTAGAAAGTGAAGGAACGAACGTTTGAAATGCAAGGCAATTGAATGTAGGTAACGGTTGCAATTCTCGCTCGAAAAATTATCAGCAAATGTATAATTAACTGTTTAGACTTCAGACGTCAGTTTTGCCTGGTGGACCGTCATATTGGTCTTGTTTGAACAAAAAACAATGTTTTAATGGTTTTTGTTAAATGACTAGGTGTCGTATTACATAGAAAGATCCATTTTCTTTATTCTGTTAGCTATTTGATGTCAAAGATAATCATCGACTTATGCTAAATTTAGTAGACGCCTGTTAAACAAACATCTACCCGCTTACATGAAAAAATTATTGCTTTTTTTAGCTGTACATCTGGAAAAACGAAAAGGCATAAAAGATAACGGAAGAAAAAAGAAAAAGATCTTATTATATTTGCGTTCTTGAATAATAAAGAACGACAAAAGAAAATTTCTTGTTTCCGGGTTGAAAATAAAATGGAGAAAAGTTATTAGTTTTATAACTATCTCACCAAACAATTCGTGCGCCAAACAGTTCATTTCTAACGCTATGTTAGAGCACTCTTAGGAATCGATTATATGTTTTAGTAGGATAATGTTTATATCGTCCAGTCTTCCGATTTATTCTTTCTTTCAAACCCATCTTTCTCAAAACAGTATTTGGTAACTTTGTATTTTTGTAACCAGAAATAAAAGTTCTTTTTGAAAGAATAATAACTTATTTATTAGATGAATGAATACGATAGTCAGAAAAAGAAGAATATCGAACACAAAAATAACAAGCAAATCGAAAATGCATTCCCAAAAATATATAACGTATGCCCTCCGTCCTGCTTGCCTGCGTTTTATAAAATTAAAAATTTATAAAATTTACAGCTTACAAAGAGCAAAAATAACAAAGTTTACAGGTTACAAAGAGCAAAAATGAGAAGATCCCAAAGGATCCCGATTCCCGTCTAAGTTATAAATTTTTAAGACAAAATTTCACAAATTGTCCTCATGGTTTAAAATTTTTCTCCAAAACCATCTTTATGAAACTTTTATTTGCATTGATGGTCCCTATCGACGCTAATGATCCTTATGTGTGGTGTTTGATGGATCGATTCAATCCGATCCAATCTAGTGAATCCAAATAGATTTCGGTTTTCAAAACATTGATCTAAATAGTCAAAACTAAAAATCAAATCCGATCCAAACCAACCAAATTACAATTCGGTTGGATTTTTTTAATTAGGTTTTCATGTGTCGAGTCATTTTAAACATATACATATAACTTGAATATTAGCCAAATCTAATAAAGAAATAAAAACAAAATATTTTGTTGTGAATTAAAATTTATAAAAAACTACTAATAAAAATAAATTATAATTTATATTTTACAGACAAAAAACCATAAGAAAAAGTATATATTAAGGTTTTTCATTGGGCGGTAATTTCTAATCTAGTAAAAACAATTTATTATAATTCAATAAATAATTAAATATATTATTAAAGAATAAAAGTATATATAAATAAATAAAGAATTGTCTATTCAGTTTTTTTGGACTATTCGGTTCTTGTTTTATAAACCAAAACCAATCCAAAATCCAAAATAATAATTCGGTTTTGCTTAAAAACCAATCCAAAAATCTGAATATCCGAACCAAATAGTATAATCCAAATTGTCCAATTGGACAATTCGGTTTTATCCAAATAGTGAACAGCCCTATTATGTGAGATGTCCATTTGACAGAGACGTGCCTCATGTGCCTTGCACATGAGGGTACTCTGGACATTTAGGCAAATAGCAATAGCAATTAATGCAATGTTCCCCACTAGGGGTAGCATTTTTTTGGTAGGGATTAGATTTTGTATTCAAATATTGTTTTTTCTTAGCTGAAATTTTTAAAACCATGTTGGAAATCTAATTTTGGTGAAATTATTATTCGTTTGGCCTTAAGTATGGCATAAAAAAGCCTAGGATGAGTTGGAAACAAGAAATTGAAATGATTTATGTTTAAATTGGATTTTAGTACGACATTTTATATTTTTTTATAATTATTCAACAATTTGTTTAGATATTTTTAAAAACATTTTTAAAAATATAATTATTCAACATTTTTATAATTATTCAACAATTTGTTTAGATATTTTTAAAAACATTTTTAAAAATATAAACATTTTATTCAACATAAAATAATTCAGAATGGTAAAATAGTCATTTTTATCATTCAACATAGTCTATTCAGATATCTAACCAAACAACATGTTTTTATTCAGATGCAGTTCATTTAAAACATCTGAATCATTCAGATTTGAATGATTCAAATGCTATCGAACAGCCTTTTAGCATTATTTAACTATTCACATTGCGTACCTATATCTTTGGCTAGGTGTGAAAAATAACTGAAAGGGCCAAGATTAAAGATAAAACTGTAAATTTGGTCTCTATGGTATGCGAAGAACGAAAAACTGTCATTCTGGTCCAAAATGTTTTAGACTAACACCACTTATTCAAAATATGTTTTTATTGTGTTTTTTGGTCCATAATAAACTTACAATGACTTGAAAAGTCTATTGTACCTGCATTATTTTCTTTTTCATATTTTACATTTAGTAATTTAGAAAAAAAACAAAAATAAAATACCCACTTGTAAGACCCGTTTCCAAGAAGTTGTGTTTTTTAATAAAAATGTAAGTTTTATGGAAATATGGAGATAGCGACGCTATCTAAGGGATAACGACGCTATCTGAGGCGAGATAGCGACGCTGTTTATAGGATAACGGCGCTATCTGAGGCAAATCGTGCTTGACCAATATCTGCGGATAGCGACGCTATCTATAGGATAGCTTGTGGAAGGTACAACCAGGTAAGAGTGTTTGGTTGTGTCTCCATAGAGTTCAAATACTAGAAGAAGAATGGTGAGGTTGTGAGATATCCCTCGGTCAGTTAAGAGTGTTTGGTTGTGTCTCGAATGTCAAAGTTAAAGACGATGAGAATGGTAAGCTAGAGGCAAAGGTGAGTGTTTCTTAATAGAGTATGGCTTAGATGACATGAGATACCGCTTCTGGGACAACCAAAATCGTAGGGTCGTCAGGAGTCGGGACATGACATTTAATGAAGATCCTTTATACAAGGACTTGTATGCAGATTCTTCTGATCGAAGCAAAAAATTCAAGCCGAAAAACTTCAAGTGGAGGTCCATATTCAAGATAACAATCTTGTAACACCTTTCGGCATCGCTGACAAAGGCAGAGTGACCGAAACCAATGAGAGTGCAAAAGCATCTGTAATACCAAGGTGAGTGTGAGCAAGTCGAAAGGCAGCTTAGCCTCATGAAACGCTTCATCAGACGAAGAGCATGAAGGAAGTATCTTTCATCGGATCACTCGGGAGAGAAGATCTCCGGTTCGGTGCCCAACATTGACTTATTTGCTACTGACCAAAAACATAGAACTAGAGACTTATCTAAAGGCCTTGAGGATGAAAGAATCTATATAGTGGAAGAAGGCAATGGAGTATGAGTTGTACTTAATTGACAAGAAGGAGACTTGGTCTATTGTCAAGTTACGAGCAAAGAAGAAGGCACTGACCAACATATGGATATTTAGGGTCAAGGAGGAAGTTAACAAAAGCAAGAGATACAAGGGTATATTGGGGGTGAAGGGTTTCCATAGAAGGAGTGGGTGATTACAATGAAATATTCTCTTCGGTTGTGAAGATGACCACAATCAGAATAGTCATTGGTATTGCCACATCCAAAGATTTATATCATGAACAATTTAATGTGAAGACTGCATTCTTGCATAGAGACCTTGATGAAGATATCTACATGGCACAACTAGAGGGTTTTCAAGTTGCTGGAAAGGAAAACCCGGTGTGCAAGTGTTTAGAGATCATTTTGCGATCTCTTTTTGAGCTTTAATGATAAAATTTATCCTTAAACCTAAGACTTTACAATATTTTCGAGCTTAAAAACTATGATTTGCGTTAATGCGTGCTTAAAAAATAAAAATTCTGTTTTTAACGTATTTCATCATTTTACGTCGAAAAATGAACTAATTTGTGTGTTTTTGTTTGCAGGGCTTAACGGAAGAAAAATATATATGTGTATTTTAATTTATGGGATATTTTATTTTTTTATTTAGATTATAATTCTTTTTAAAACCAATTATTTCTTCAAAACCCTAAAACCACCATTTTTAACCCTAAACCACCAAACCATTTTAGAAAACCATTTTTAATTTATTTTTATTCTCTTAACTTTTATAAATTTAGTTTTTATTATTTTTAGCTTAAACTAGTTATTTTCTTTAATAGATTTATTTCAATTAATTATTTTTAGTTTGTTTAATTTTACTTTTTAATATAGATTTTTATTTAGTTGTTTTTAATTATATATTTTCTTTTACATAGTTTATTTTTATTAAACCATTTTCTTTTTATATTTTGCCAACTACTTTTATATTTTCTTATTTTATTTAAAACCAATTATTTTTTTTATTTTAGAATTTTAGTCTTTATTATTTTCAACATTAGTTTTAATTTTAATTTTAAAATTCTTATATTTTATATTTTTAGAAAAACGTTTTTATTTTTTTTATTTTTATTAAAACCAATTTATTTTTATTTTGGCATTTATTTTATTAGTTTTAGGTTTATTTTTATTTATTTATTTTGATAATTGTTTGTAGCTTTTATATTTTTATTTTTATGAAACTTATTTTTTTATATTTTTTTTTAGCTTTCTTAGTTTATATTAATTATAAATTTTACTTTTAATTTAATTATAGTTTTTTTATTTATTTTAATTTCGAATTTTAGCCTTTTATTTATTTTAACCCATTTAAACCTTTATTTTTCAACCCTTTTTATTTTTATCTCATAAATTTATTATATACAAATATATATTTTTTATAAAATCCGAATTTAATTATAGTTTTTTTATTTATTTTAATTTCGAATTTTAGCCTTTTATTTATTTTAACCCATTTAAACCTTTTATTTTTCAACCCTTTATATTTTTATCCCAATAAATAATATATACATATATAATTAGTTTAAAAAATCCGAAAATTAATAATAAATAAATTTAAATTCGGAATTAATATAATATTAAAAAAAAAGTAAAATTAAAAAATTAAAGATTCCCAAGACAAGGGGACAAGGGGACAAGGCATGGGTTTTGTTTTCAAGAAAGCTCATTTGCATTTGTGTGTCTTTAACTAAAAAAAAGAAAAGAATAAAACTATAACCACTAACTTTTGTCATATGATCGGCCGATGCAAGAAGAAAAAGAAAAGAAAGAAGAAAAAGAGAAGAAAGAAGAAGAAAAGAAAGAATAAAAAGAGAAGAAGGTTGTGTTCTTATGCTTTCCAGGTAACAAATCAACATCCACACATAAACAAAGAAAAAGAAACAATGGTGGAGTTGGTCAAGCTAAACAATTCAAAGATGGTGGAACACACGAAGGTAATGATATAAATACATGAAGTTTCAGTTTCAAAAAAAAGAGGAGTAGGGGAGTGAAGAGGAATCCGATTCAAAAAAAATTCTCTTAGATTAGTTTTAGTTTTAGATCTATATCTATTTTTCTCTCTTTCATTTTCGAGTTTCATAAAATTCCAGTGAGGTTTCTTGAGTGGTCTTGATAGTTTGAAGTCATTAAGTCATTACGTTGTAATTTTCGTTTTTTATGTATTTATCAAGTTTGAAGTGTGGTTTGTAATAATTTGTAATTTTATGATTTTATGTTTGTAATAATTATTGTGTGATGAGTTGATTATTGGAGATTAGAAGCTTGGAAAAATCAAAGTCTACAAAGGTATGATTTTTATTCATTTTGTTATTTTATATAAATTTTAGTTAATTATTTAGTTATGATTTGTAGAATAATTGTTGTATTAATTTTGTTAGTAGTAATAATTATGTGTGAGTAGATTAATATAATGTTTTGGTTGTGAACGATTAAATGATAGTCTAATAATTTTATTGGGATTTATTTGTTGTAAATATGAATTTTATAAACTGAAATGTCAAATTAGATGAGCTTCATGTATTATAAATATTAATCTGTTAAAGTTATTTAAAATCTGATCAATTTTAAATTTTCAGTAATTGGGTTGATATTTATTAATTTTGTAAACAGAAATAAGTCTACTATATTTTGTAAATTTATTATCTTAAAGGGAAATTAAAATAAATCAATCTTGATGTTTAAATTACCTAATATGATAATATTTATAAAATTAGTAAACTGAATATTTTGTATTTCAAGGTAAGAATGTTTTAATGGGTTTCATAATGTCATATTAATAATTACTGTAATAATATTTACAACTACCACAGAATTGACAACCTGTGGATTAGAATGTTATTATTGTTAAATATTGATATTATAATTAATTTACCAATTGGATGTCTTAACCGAAACAACTTTTGGAGATTTCATTAAACATTGTGCTTATTTTCTAAAATTCATTTTTATTATAATAAACCAACGATTTGTCAAAAAACTGTTAAACACGACAAGGCTCCCAGTATTTCCCAGTACTAGCTAGTGTTTAATAAGATCATTTTTATACATAGTAATTCTTAGGCACGCGGGGACACAACTTGCTTTATCGATAATATTGGTCAGTTTTCAAATTAGCGACAAGGCCCTTAATTTGTAATTTAGTTATTTGGCTATTAGAATTAAATTAGTTTTAGATAAATTAAATTAGATAATTTAGAGCCGAATAATTAAAATATAAATTGGTCAGTTTTTTTGATTGCGACAAGGCCCCTAATATTATTGATAAATTATAGGTTGTGATGTGTTTTTACTAAGTATTTATTATGTGTGAAATGGTAATATTTTTAATTGGTTTAACTTACCGTATAAATTTCATAGCAATAAATAATCCCAAAATAATTGTTTAGATTATTATTTAATAAGTTTCCAACCAAAGCCTTATTCGTATTGATATTTGTTAAAACTTGTGATTGTTGGTTGAATTATTGCGTGGTTGATTTTTTTTCATTTGATAAATTAATTTAGTTTATGTTGAAGTTCAAAATACCAAAAACAAACAAAATCATTTATTAAAATCAAAAGCAATATATTAAGATTACGATTCAAATTAATCCTTTCTCTGTGGGTACGATATCTGGTCTTCACCGACTATTATTACTTGTACGATCCTGTGCACTTGCAGGTCGTGTTAAACCGAACAGGTCTAAACCCCAAACAAGTTTTTGGCGCCGTTGCCGGGGAAAGGCAATTTAATTGAACGTAAAATTAGTATATTGTGTTTGTTTTATAAAATAAAAAAACAAAAAAAAATTTATACAATTTAAGTAAAAAAAAAAATCAGAAAAAAAAAATCAAAAGTTTTAAATTTGTTTTAAAAATAAAAAAAAACTTAAAAAAAAACACTCTCTATTTTTCTATGTATAATAACATCCAGTTTTATAATGAGGTTGATCAGATGCCTAATTTTAATGAGAGTTTTCAAGGATTTAGTGAACAAAGTAGAATTTCTAATGAATACAATCCCAGTTATCAATATGAAAACTATCCTAGTTTTCAATATGAAGAGACGAGATGTCTGCAGCATCACGACTTTCCTTGGGATAGTCAGCATCAACAAAATCATTTGTATGAGGAACAAAACTCTTACTTTGATCACTATAATCCTTTTCCTGAAAACAATTATCATACGAAGCATCAATTTTATTCTGATAATTTCCAGCCTTATTTTGAAAGTTCTTATGAGCCAGAACCTGTTACTGAACAAACACAGTTTGAGAAGATGTTAATAGATTATATAAAAGATAATAATACACGATTAGATAATTTGCAAAACCAAGTAGAAGAAATGACTAAGGCATTAACTTCACAAGAGCCCGAGTCATCTTCTTCTTCTATCGATCCAAATACTAATGCATATTATGACTATTGTGATGATAGCACTTCTTCGAGTAATTGTGATATTCAGAAGGACTCATATAGGACAGAACTTGAGCTTAACGAGACTTTTGAGTCTAAAATCATAGAGGAGTTTAGAGAGTCAGAAAAAGAAGAGGAGATTGTGCCTACTTGTGATGTTGAGGTTGCTCTAGAAGAAGATCATGAAGTGCTCAAAAGGGCATCCTATGGAATTTATAATGCCATCATTCAAGCCAAGGAGCACCTCAAGGTACTTGTCCTGGTGAAGGCAAAGGCCTTCGATAGAGCGGGAGTTGGTTAACATCATCAGGGAGTACTCTTTACTTTTGTGTTGTGTGCTTAATTTGTTTACATTTCAGTAATTTAATTTTATGTGTGATTGCAGTTTGCGAATAAAGAGATGACTTAGGATAATCGGATCACTGACGAGCTGAAACGGAGAATTTCGTGAAGGAACCATCATCAGGGAGTTCTATTCCTTAATCTTTTTGATATATCATTTAAAATTCTTTGATGATGATGATTGTGAATAAAATGTGTGTGTAAATGCTTGTTTGACCATTAAAGTTTGGGGATGTTTTTTTTTTTTTTTTTTTTTAATAAGTACAAACTGATTTAAAAAAAAAGAAAACAAACTTTAATGACATTATAGATTATGCATATTGGTTGTTTATTTTTAAAATTAATAGGCAATAGTTTAATTTGTATATTAAATTGTAGTTATGCCTAGATTTTTTTTAATAGAAATGAATTAGTTAATCCTAGGACTTGCATTTTAAAACACTATCCACATTAAACGGGGAGTTAACCATGTAAATGATTAAGGGTATCGTTTCTTGAGTGAGGATAATTGCACATTTTATGCAATTTGAGTGTTTTGGGCACGGAGTTTGGGGATGCATGGAGTCGAGCTTGCATGATGCCTTTTGTCATTAGAGTCATAGTGGATTCTTTAACTTAAGCTAAAATGCACTAGTTTTCCATTTTATTTGCTTATTTTCGTCAGTTGTAGTATATTTCGTTTTGTTTGTTTCCATTGTAGATATCGTTTTGTTTTATTATTTGATTTCATTTGAATATTTTCAACATTTCTTTGAGATTGCTTTTAGTGTGAGTTTATTTCATTTATACTCACCAGATATTTAAAAAAAAATCAAATTTTATGGGTGAGTCAGAAAAATACAAAAATATTTTATTTTATAAAAATTTTTATTTTGTAAATTTTGTAAGTTTGGTGTGTTACATCTGTTCTCTAAAAAAATAAAAAAAATCAAAAAAAAAATAAAAAAAAAATCAAAAAAAAAAAAGTAAAAAAAATACAAAAACAAAAAAAAAACAAAAAAAGAAAAAAAAAGAAAAAAAAAAAGAAAAGAAAAGAAAAGAGAATGATGTGGTTTGGTCTGGTTTTCTTATTTTCTGTAAATATTTTAAAAAAAAATCAATTTAAAAATATTTTGATCAATTTTGTACATACAGTTGGATTTTTATCTGCTTATTTTTAGTCAAGAAAATTTTGTATATATATTCCTGATACATTTATTAGTGTGTTATATATAGGTCGGATAGGAAATAAAGTGTGCTATTTCATATTTATATGATTTATGGTGCATTTTAGTTTAATTCCACTTCAGGCTCTAATGATATAAACGCTAAGTGTAAGTTTCGTTTATCAATTGACTGAGAAAAGCCTAAAACTTTCCCTTTACCAAGTGAGATTGCAGGGTTGGGTATCAGATATATATTTTGAGCCTTTGCAAGACCTTTTGATACATGGTTAATATATTCGGGTAGTGTGGATAATGCGTTAACATGCAAGCTTTTAGAATTAACTATTTTTGTGTGCGTAACGAGAAGGCATAATTATAATTTAGCAGATAAATTAAGCTAGTGTACTAGACTTTTGAAAATTAGACAGATAATATTGTAGGATCTATAATTCGTTGTTGTTTAAAAAAAAATAATAATAAGTTTGTATTTGTTGATTAAAAAATTTCCCATACTTTAATTTCATTTTTCAAATATTGTAAAGTCTAATTTTTTTTATTGCTCGGGACGAGCAATGCTTAAAGTTTGGGGATGTTTAGAGATCATTTTGCGATCTCTTTTTGAGCTTTAATGATAAAATTTATCCTTAAACCTAAGACTTTACAATATTTTCGAGCTTAAAAACTATGATTTGCGTTAATGCGTGCTTAAAAAATAAAAATTCTGTTTTTAACGTATTTCATCATTTTACGTCGAAAAATGAACTAATTTGTGTGTTTTTGTTTGCAGGGCTTAACGGAAGAAAAATATATATGTGTATTTTAATTTATGGGATATTTTATTTTTTTTATTTAGATTATAATTCTTTTTAAAACCAATTATTTCTTCAAAACCCTAAAACCACCATTTTTAACCCTAAACCACCAAACCATTTTAGAAAACCATTTTTAATTTATTTTTATTCTCTTAACTTTTATAAATTTAGTTTTTATTATTTTTAGCTTAAACTAGTTATTTTCTTTAATAGATTTATTTCAATTAATTATTTTTAGTTTGTTTAATTTTACTTTTTAATATAGATTTTTATTTAGTTGTTTTTAATTATATATTTTCTTTTACATAGTTTATTTTTATTAAACCATTTTCTTTTTATATTTTGCCAACTACTTTTATATTTTCTTATTTTATTTAAAACCAATTATTTTTTTTATTTTAGAATTTTAGTCTTTATTATTTTCAACATTAGTTTTAATTTTAATTTTAAAATTCTTATATTTTATATTTTTAGAAAAACGTTTTTATTTTTTTTATTTTTATTAAAACCAATTTATTTTTATTTTGGCATTTATTTTATTAGTTTTAGGTTTATTTTTATTTATTTATTTTGATAATTGTTTGTAGCTTTTATATTTTTATTTTTATGAAACTTATTTTTTTATATTTTTTTTTAGCTTTCTTAGTTTATATTAATTATAAATTTTACTTTTAATTTAATTATAGTTTTTTTATTTATTTTAATTTCGAATTTTAGCCTTTTATTTATTTTAACCCATTTAAACCTTTATTTTTCAACCCTTTTTATTTTTATCTCATAAATTTATTATATACAAATATATATTTTTTATAAAATCCGAATTTAATTATAGTTTTTTTATTTATTTTAATTTCGAATTTTAGCCTTTTATTTATTTTAACCCATTTAAACCTTTTATTTTTCAACCCTTTATATTTTTATCCCAATAAATAATATATACATATATAATTAGTTTAAAAAATCCGAAAATTAATAATAAATAAATTTAAATTCGGAATTAATATAATATTAAAAAAAAAGTAAAATTAAAAAATTAAAGATTCCCAAGACAAGGGGACAAGGGGACAAGGCATGGGTTTTGTTTTCAAGAAAGCTCATTTGCATTTGTGTGTCTTTAACTAAAAAAAAGAAAAGAATAAAACTATAACCACTAACTTTTGTCATATGATCGGCCGATGCAAGAAGAAAAAGAAAAGAAAGAAGAAAAAGAGAAGAAAGAAGAAGAAAAGAAAGAATAAAAAGAGAAGAAGGTTGTGTTCTTATGCTTTCCAGGTAACAAATCAACATCCACACATAAACAAAGAAAAAGAAACAATGGTGGAGTTGGTCAAGCTAAACAATTCAAAGATGGTGGAACACACGAAGGTAATGATATAAATACATGAAGTTTCAGTTTCAAAAAAAAGAGGAGTAGGGGAGTGAAGAGGAATCCGATTCAAAAAAAATTCTCTTAGATTAGTTTTAGTTTTAGATCTATATCTATTTTTCTCTCTTTCATTTTCGAGTTTCATAAAATTCCAGTGAGGTTTCTTGAGTGGTCTTGATAGTTTGAAGTCATTAAGTCATTACGTTGTAATTTTCGTTTTTTATGTATTTATCAAGTTTGAAGTGTGGTTTGTAATAATTTGTAATTTTATGATTTTATGTTTGTAATAATTATTGTGTGATGAGTTGATTATTGGAGATTAGAAGCTTGGAAAAATCAAAGTCTACAAAGGTATGATTTTTATTCATTTTGTTATTTTATATAAATTTTAGTTAATTATTTAGTTATGATTTGTAGAATAATTGTTGTATTAATTTTGTTAGTAGTAATAATTATGTGTGAGTAGATTAATATAATGTTTTGGTTGTGAACGATTAAATGATAGTCTAATAATTTTATTGAGATTTATTTGTTGTAAATATGAATTTTATAAACTGAAATGTCAAATTAGATGAGCTTCATGTATTATAAATATTAATCTGTTAAAGTTATTTAAAATCTGATCAATTTTAAATTTTCAGTAATTGGGTTGATATTTATTAATTTTGTAAATAGAAATAAGTCTACTATATTTTGTAAATTTATTATCTTAAAGGGAAATTAAAATAAATCAATCTTGATGTTTAAATTACCTAATATGATAATATTTATAAAATTAGTAAACTGAATATTTTGTATTTCAAGGTAAGAATGTTTTAATGGGTTTCATAATGTCATATTAATAATTACTGTAATAATATTTACAACTACCACAGAATTGACAACCTGTGGATTAGAATGTTATTATTGTTAAATATTGATATTATAATTAATTTACCAATTGGATGTCTTAACCGAAACAACTTTTGGAGATTTCATTAAACATTGTGCTTATTTTCTAAAATTCATTTTTATTATAATAAACCAACGATTTGTCAAAAAACTGTTAAACACGACAAGGCTCCCAGTATTTCCCAGTACTAGCTAGTGTTTAATAAGATCATTTTTATACATAGTAATTCTTAGGCACGCGGGGACACAACTTGCTTTATCGATAATATTGGTCAGTTTTCAAATTAGCGACAAGGCCCTTAATTTGTAATTTAGTTATTTGGCTATTAGAATTAAATTAGTTTTAGATAAATTAAATTAGATAATTTAGAGCCGAATAATTAAAATATAAATTGGTCAGTTTTTTTGATTGCGACAAGGCCCCTAATATTATTGATAAATTATAGGTTGTGATGTGTTTTTACTAAGTATTTATTATGTGTGAAATGGTAATATTTTTAATTGGTTTAACTTACCGTATAAATTTCATAGCAATAAATAATCCCAAAATAATTGTTTAGATTATTATTTAATAAGTTTCCAACCAAAGCCTTATTCGTATTGATATTTGTTAAAACTTGTGATTGTTGGTTGAATTATTGCGTGGTTGATTTTTTTTCATTTGATAAATTAATTTAGTTTATGTTGAAGTTCAAAATACCAAAAACAAACAAAATCATTTATTAAAATCAAAAGCAATATATTAAGATTACGATTCAAATTAATCCTTTCTCTGTGGGTACGATATCTGGTCTTCACCGACTATTATTACTTGTACGATCCTGTGCACTTGCAGGTCGTGTTAAACCGAACAGGTCTAAACCCCAAACAGCAAGTTGAAGAAAATCATGTATAGATTAAATCAAGCTCCAAGGAAGTGGTATTTGAAGTTTGATAGCTTCATGAAGAGGAACGATTACAGCCAAAGTGAGAGTGATCACATTTATAGCCAAAAGTACCAGTCCTCAAACATCATCCTCTTGCTTTATATTGATGATATCTTGGTAGTGGGGTCCAACATATATGATATCAACAAGCTTAAGTAGTTGCTGGCCAGAGTGCTCGAGATGAAGGACCTAGGTTAGGTGCAACTAAGAAAATTTTGGGAATGAGCATCACGCGAGATAGAGCTTGAGGAGTCCTAAAACTTTCATGGGAGAAGTGTATCCCTAACATTTTAAAGAAGTTTAGTGTGTCCGATGCGAAGCCTAGGAGTACACCACTTAGGAGTCATATGTGGCTCTCAAAGAAGCAATCCCTAAAGACGGAGGAAGACAATGAAGCAATGTCCATGATCCCCTATGCGTCTGTAGTAGGTAGCTTGATGTACGCAATTATGTGTACCAGACCAGGCATTACACGCGTAGTGGAATTGGTCAACTAGTTTATGTCAAATCCAAGGAAGGAGCATTGAGAATGAGTCAAGTGGCTCGTACGTTACTTGAAGGGAACCTCAGACGCAACCTTGAGTTTTAAAAGAAGAAGGTCATCTTGGAAGGTTATGACAATGTTGACTTGGGAGTTCTGTAGATTCAAGAAAGAGCACTACAGGTTTTGTGTTCACATTTGGGATAACCGCAATCAGTTGGATGTCAAGGCTATAAAAGAGTGTTGCTCTTTCAACCACAGAGGTAGAGATCGAGTATATGGCTCTGGCAGAAGCTAGTAAGTATCTTGTTTGGTTGAAGAACTTCCTAACAGAGTTGGACTTGAATTATGAGGATTGTGGTTTGTATTGGTGATACAGAGTGCCATATACATTGCGAAGAAGCCGATGTTTCATAGCAGGAGGAAAGGTTAGAATTAAGGACGATGACAAGTGATTTTCTGTCCGATTTGATCACGATTACTGAGAACAACAAGAAGAATAAACAACCAAACAATGAACACAAGGATTTAAGTGGTTCACTCGATCTAGACTGCTCAAGCTACGTCCACTGTAGGAATTTTGTTGTGGAAATCGTCCACGGGCGGTGAATGGTGGTGTGTATTGGTTTGGTTGTGGAGAACTATTTAGTAAACTTGTAAATGAGAAATTCAATGATTAGTTAAGATTATAGTCACCGAAATGTAAGAGGGTTGTGTTTTATCGAAGAGGGTTATCGCGATTAGGTGTGTTATTGTTTTAGTTGGATGTTGGGGTGTTTGAAATTTGATTCACTTTTGAAAGAAATTTTGAGAGTGTGATAGAAGTGTATTTAGTGAGATAGAAGTATAGAAAGGGATAGGAAATATATATAAAATGAGTGTGCTATTTATAGGTAAGTAAAAGTAATTTTAGTAAAAAAATAATATTTTTTTAGTTTTCCAACGGTCATATGATCGTTCCATCGCATTAAGCCGACGAGACGTAGGACGCAGGGAGGGGGTGGTGTTTGCGCGTTCCCATTTTCCAAGTGGCAGGGATGCGTGTGGCGTACCACTCCCATACCCCCAACCTTAGGCACCGATTTATTAGAAGATTAAAAGATTGCATGTATTTTAGAAATATCATGTTATTCAAAAATAAATAAACCTATGAAACATAAATAATACAGATGTTGTAGGATTAGACATGTTTGAGATAAATTAAATAGATAAATGTTTTGATAAGCCAAGTTAATAAGATTGAGCCTAACTCGAAAAACAATGTAGAATGAATCCCAAAAATGGGGTTTTAGCATCACTTTTAACAATCACATATCTATAGACTTTAAACTTCAAATTTGGATACGTTAGAAACAGCTTTTTTAAAATTCAGGGGACTGTTCCAGTTTCGCCCTAAAATAGGCAATCTGATGGGTCCAGTTTTAGATAGGTTAGAAACCGCTTTTTTAAAATAATTCGGTCCAAAATTTTATTACTCGCCTCATTTTGCTGAACAGTGTCAAAATTTCACGAAGTTTTATTGTTGATCGGAAACAAACATTCCTAATTGTTTTCGCCTCATTTTGCTGAACAATGTCAAATTTTCACGAAGTTTTATAGCTGATCGGAAGCAACATTCCTAATTGTTTTCAGCCAATCGAGATCGTTTAAGGGCCAAAATTATATTTTGTATACTTTTTGTTTTATAGACGATGGTTGCCGGTCCATGGGTTCGTGTAAGGGTAGACGGAGTGGTGTTCGGGCTCATGAAAGATCGGCGGTGGGCTTGGGCGGTACTGCCGCCCCGTTGGCTCATGCTCGAGCAAGATGGTTCCAGGCGGGTTCATTTGTGGGGTGGTGAAGCCGACTCATCCCGCTGCTTCTTCGATATATATATATATATATATATATATATATATATATATATATATATATATATATATATATATATATATATATATATATATATATATAGACACACACACACACACGTATGTATGTATATATATATATATATATATATATATATATATATATATATATATATATATATATATATATAAATTCTTATTTTTGGTATTATTTATTTAATTTTAATATTAAAAATATGATGTGGCATCGTGGGTTAAGTGGGAATTGCTTCCATGGGTGAAAGATAATGAAAGATGGGGAAAGATAGAAGTGAGAGGAGAGAGAAAAGCTGACGTGGCGAGTGAGTTCGGTGAGATGGGAGGGAACTACTCCCCTCACCCTAAGGGATTCGAAACCTTACATGTGAAGCCTCAAAAACCTTATATGAGCAACTATTATAAAGAAGTGAAGGAAAAAAAATGATATTTGGTTAATTTTTAAATCCAAGGTGAAAATCCAGTTACCAAATTTTGGGAAATCTGACCCCGATTTATCAGATAGAATCTAATTAAACATTTAGATTTTTTTTAACCCCGGTCCGGATCAAATCCCGGATCTTTAAAAAATTAGATCCGGTTTTACGATACCTCTACAACCATGAGAAGTTGTTTCGTATTGGCCGTGTCTCCTTAAATGAGTAAATGTTTCTTATTGTTTTGATATACAAAGTAATTGCAAATCTACCCATGAATTAATAAAAAGATTTTGGTATTGCAATGATTGACATAACCTTATATTGATAAAATTCTTGTTGACAGTCAAAACTTATACCAACCTAGGTTATGGAAAAAGGATATCTTTCGATAGATGAAATGATTATTCATTGTATTGCTATGTTTATGTTTATTTCACACATTCACGACAAGTAGTGCTGCGGAAGAGTGGACGGACTAGAGTGTGTTTGTGAGTAAAGTGTGTAAGGTTGTGTGGTGTGGGTTTCCTATCTGTCACAACAACATCTAATCAGCGTCCCTCAATCTTCCTCACTTTTGATACAGCTAATGATGCACAAGGTATAACCTTAGACTTACCCTTTGCCATCTCCCCACGCAACGCAAAGCTCTTATGTGAGGCTTCAAATGTAGGGTCACTGCATATGGGGGCGGGGGGTGGGGGGGATGTTCCCGCAGTGAAGGGCCTCTCCGCACGTCCACACCGGAGAACCTAAAAGCAGAAAACATTTTATCGGTGTTAGTTGTAAAATAGATATGATTTGACAGATCGTTTACAAACTGAAAAGGGTTAACGTTATAATTGGATATAAACCATTAAATCAAAAAGTATTATCAAAATAGCTTTGACATTTACCTAAATCGGTTAAAAGCAAAAAAATCATATCACGCACACATTGTTATCTCTATAACAATATAATGATGACAAAAAATAACTTTGAATATTGCAAATCTTAATAAAACAATAAAACCAATTTGCTACTTTTATTGCATTGATTTTCAACAAGTACTTCGATCATCTTCATTTGTATGATCCGGCATCTATTTCAGTTTCAGTTCCAGCAATCCATCCAACAAGCCTAACATAGACCCTAATGGAAATCATAGAAAGCATAAGCAATCACCTGCACACATACCGCAACGACTAGGGAGGTAACTATCACCCAATCATCATTTCTATCAATACACTTCTATATGTCTTCTAAATCCTTCCATCATTATATATATCCAATGCTAGGCCACCGGATCCTAAGCTACATGACATAAAAACAAACATACGTAAGACAAAAAAGTCTCGTGAGCTACATGAGTTTGGACTCAAAACCTTGGTAAATATAACTAATTCATTTTCAAAACATTTATTATCATATCATGTAACGACACTTGTTGTCAACACCTTTATAATAGCATTATGTAATGACACTCGCTGCCAAAACCTTTATAATCACATTATGTAATGACACTCATTGTTAAAACCTTTGTAAACAAGTTATGTAATGACACTCGCTATCAAGACCTTTATAATTACTCATGTAAGGACATTTTGCTTTTAAAGCCTTTCATAACAAGTCAAGTAATATCGTTTCTATCATAAAACTTTCATTTTCATTTCTTTAACTTTGACTAGTATCGTACCATACTTGATTTTTATAATTTGGGCCTAATTATTCTTGATGATACCCCAAGTCTGTACTAGATGGTAAGAACATATTCAAACCACCTCAGCATCTTATCACATGCTTTGACTAGTATCTTAGCATGTTTAATTTTTATACTTAGGGTCTGAATCATTGTTGATGATTACCCCAAATATGTACTAGAATGGAAAAAACACAATCAGTCCAATCTAGCATATTCCCATATTTAGGATATCTACTTCGCGAAGTGGTAGTACTGCCCAGTATATTCCTTTGTATTCCCCTTGACGGAACATCATAACTCAGGAGAAACTTTATTCATTCATTTACTTTACTTTACATTACAACACATTGCTTGCATCAAATACCAGTCATTTGTAAACATAATACTGCTAGCCGTCAAAACATTCATTCATAATCATCATAAGGCTAGATGTCAAAACATTATTTCATAAACATCATAGGTTAAATGCCAAAACGTTCTTTCATAAACATCATAGGCTAATTGCCTAAACGTCCCTTCACAAACATCATATGCTAAATACTAAAACGTTCTTTCATAAACATCATAGGCTAATTGCCAAAACGTTCTTTCATACATATCGTGGGCTTGAAGCCAAAACATACTTTCATAAGTATGACATAAATAGTAACATTTTGCATATCACTTCATATTTGAAAGTCACAAACCCCATAATGGGAAAATCGTCACATGTACTCACCTTTGTAGCGAGATACATCTAGCTACACTAATCCACTTTTCTTAAGATATTAGAACTTATTGCACAACTAAACATACAATATTTGTCTTATCATTCTTGGACTACTTATAATAATCATGGAGTTCCATCCCAATGACTAGGTTTGATTCTTAAAACTTAATAATCATTTTGTACAGTTTTACATTTTTTATCTCATTTTGATTTTTGACCAAAAATAAGATTTTTAATTTCTACAAGATTATTTCAGCAATTTTCTAATTTTTTCTTTCTTATCTCAATAAAAATAATTGTATTGCAATGATTGACGTAGGCTTAGTTCAATTGAAACATTGTGTTTTACATTTTAAACCCCAAATCCTCTTTGTCGGTCTACATGTGGGGTTCAATTAATATTACCCAATAAACATAATTTTCTTTTTTAACCTGAGAAACATACATAAATCATAACGACCTTATACATATATTTAGGTTGCAATATAGTTTTGACATTTACCTAAATCAGTTAAAAATAAAAATAACAAATATATATCACGCGCACATGCATGGTTATCGACTTATCTCTATAACAACATGATAAAGATTTCAAACCAAAAAAATAAAAATAAAAACTAACAAAAAATAACTTTGCATATTGCAAACTCAACAAGCATATGATATTGATTAAAAACAAGAGAAATGAAATACTGCCTGAGTAGTCACAGAGTGCAACAAACAAATTATAAAACAATAACTAATTTGCTACTTTTATGGCATTTATTTTGAACAAGTACTCATGTGATCATCTTCACTTCTATCACTTCCAATATCTATTTCAGTTTCTGTTTCAGCAATCGATCCAAGGGGCCTAACATAGACCCCAATGGAACACAAACACGACTTGTAAACGCTGCCATGAAATCCCCCAAACGAAGACTTTGGACTGAAATTATACACAAATGGCGGAAGCGAAGAACCCTTAATAACACTTCCAAAGGGTCCATACTTACGTTTGTTGGTGCCAAATGTAACTGAAACCAATTTGTTTATGCCATGCTGACCGCTTACAGAAGTCAAATACTCCTCTGGGTCATCAATCGTCACCTGCAATTTTCAGTTCCCGAAATTAAAAACTGCTTTTAATTAGTTCAATGAAAGTTATTGGAGATGAAGAGATGGACATGGTAAGACTTACGATATCAAATTTTCGACCAGAAGGTTTTCCATGGACTTCTGAAGGAAGCATTTTCCCATTTACAGCAGATACAAACTGGATCGAATAGACCGTTTGTCTTCCATATGAAATTAGAATTTGCACGATTTTAGTCTTGCCACCGTCGTCCCAAATCGATCCTTTCGTTTGGTTGGGACCCAACTTCAACATGTTTTCCATTTGATAGCGACTAAAGGATGCTTCAGGTTGTTAATTTTCAAAACCCTAATGAATCAGGAACTTATTAGCATTGTTGAACTATATATAAATGTTGGCGAGGGCTAATCGTAATTGATTTGATATCATAGTTAGTTATAATTATTTTTCCTAAATTAGTGGCTAAAACTTAGAACGTATAACTTTTGTTAGATTATATGGTGAAAAAAAAAGTTAAAAAATGAAGTTTTAAAAAGTGTTTGAATTAATTTATTTGATAGATAAAGTTATAAGTAGATAAGTTAAAAAGTGTTAGGATTGGTTTATTTAAAAAACACTCTTTTTATTCGAATAAGTTATAACGAGATCTAATAAGTAAGGGTGACATTATTTATGTATTTTGACTTTTTTGATTATATTGAAAAAGAGTTTTAAAAGTGATTTATTAGCTTATTTACATTTGCCGAACACACTTATTGGCTTATTGACTTTTTGAAAAAGTCAATAAAAAGTTTTTATAAGCAATCCTAAAAACCCCCTATGAACATTAACGAGCTCCGCATCTTCATTCGTTTTCATTTCATCTGGCCAAGGAAGAACCCTGTCGTATTTCTCTCTCTACAAATTGGATAACTGAGAAAGCTAAAAAGGGATTTTTGCTAAAATTGTTATCTTCTGCTTCTTTAATGCTTTCATTTTCATCTGCATCAGTTTTATTGTGTGTATCCTCAGAGCTTAAGTTGTCCAAATCGATAACATTAATCGGGGATTTTGTAGCTTAGCATTGGTCCATACCGATCCATCACAAGTTCTTCAACCTCATTGTACACTTTAACAATTCATCTTGAAGCATGAGAATTATAATGGTAGACTTCATGAGAAGCAGTGAAACACATAGAAGTGAAGCACATAGGACAACAAAAGCTGCAATGAGTGATGGTTTGCCCCACGGATACCCCATGTCTGCAAACCCTAATCGTACAGAGAACCACGCTGTCGACAGCAGATTCAATCGAGACAGGATGCCTTCGGTGTACAAAATCGTGGAAACCCTCAGGGGGTCGTAAACGGCGTATGATGGCGGCAATTTCTAGATCTGTTTTCCACCATCGTCGTGTTTTCTGTTCGTCGAATCTCGATTTCAAAGGAGTGGCACCCGTATTCTGAAGCTTTTCAACCTATACAATCATCCGATCTTCATCTTCGCGTTCTTGTTAAATCTCGATCACTGGTGGCCCTAATTACATATTGAGGTAGGAGTGAGAAGGAGCGCATGGTGGCTTCATTGGACTAGTAAAGAGAAAGTCGGGAAGTTGAGAGACAGAGAGAGAGATGGGTTTCGTTTTTTCTTTTTTCTAATTGTTGTAATGAGAAAGAATATGAAAAAACAAAATAAAAAAGAAAAATATGTCATTTTAAGTATTTTCGATACAAAATTGTAGAAATGGTCTTTGCAAAAAACTGTGGTTAAGGTCCAAAAACCATCCGATTCGCAAAAATGGTCATTTTTTCACTATTTTCGTGTGATTCTGGTCCCTAGGTTTAACAATCATGAGTTGTCATATGTTATCTTCCCCATGTGCCTTGCACACTAGGGAAGGGCAAAAACCAAACTGAAAAATCGAAAAAACGTGACCGAAAAACCTAAACTGTAACACCCCAACTTTTACAAAAAAAAAAAAAAAAATTAATCCAAACTTATAATACAAATATTTAGTCATACAAATCCTTTAAGCATTTACAAACGGGGCATCACAAGTTTGCATCATAACCATAGTTCAAACCTGTTTATTTTACATTTTGTACAACAGAAGCTACGGTCCCACACCCGACTCTTTTAACGCCCTTCCTGCTTACCTTACCTGAGTACATAGCATTTAAAAAAATACGCGAGACATAATGTCTTGTGAGCATTAAGGGTTTAGACCCAAATCAGTTTTCCCATAATAACATTATTCTTTAAATTACCAATATTTTATTTCCTATGAACGCACCCATAGGTATTCCTTACTATGTGATGGTACATTCCTACGAGCGCATCCGTAGGTTTTATACGAGACGCACCCGTATAACTTCTTCCTCAATAGCATGAAACGGATTCATCTACCAAGGTAAGACAACTACTTCACGACGGGAGGTACCATCCCAGTAGTGTCTTTGACCACCCCTACCGCAGCAGGCCGTGATCTTTATCCGGATACTAAACAACTTATCATCATGGGCCAATCACATTATTAGTTCACCGTATTTCTGATTATCTTTCTTTACACATATAAGCATATTTTTCACAAAATACTTTTAATGTCATAAAACCACTTTGACTCCAAAACATTTTTGCATAAAATTCATTTTGCTATGTACTTTAAAAATCCACATAATACTCACCTTACGTCACCTAGGAGTTACTTAGCTTCGTGGACTCCTTTATCTTTCGCTTGATCAATTCTATTAGAACCACCACCTATTATATACAAAATATACATTTATACTCAATTCATATATATAATAACCAACTTTACAGCACCAGAGTGCTATACTATGCAATTACAGATAATAATTAGACTACAACTCTTGTTATACTAGCTTCCTTTAATTTGTAAATTTTCCCGAAATACGCGTATTTTACTACAGTACTCTCTGGAGGTCGTATTTCGGTTCCGACAATTTTCCACAAAGTTTTGGACCATGAGGGACCTACGTTCAAAATTTGGGGTCAAACGGACAAATATTGGTCAAAATCTCAAAATCAAATTGTGTTTGACAGGAGACTCAATACAAAACTGCATTTTATCCCCTGCGCCGCTTCGCGTCGCGACCAAGGCTTAGGTCGGGTCGCGATCGCTGAGTAGGTTGCCCATTTTGACGATTTTTCAGCTACAACTTCTACTAGTCCCCACATTAAGTTCTTAATTCCTGACTTAATCATTCTTGGGTCATTCCAAGACATAAACCTTCAGTTTTTATCAAGTTTTAGCTTGTAAAAATTATAATTTCTCAACAATTTCATAATAACCCGTTTTTGCCCATTTTCACTAAAAATACAAATTTTTGAAATTAATCACTTAGGAATGTCTTAATACATCCTAAATGATTCTTAGGGCCTAACAAAACACCAAGAATCAGTTTTTAGTCTCAAAACCCATTTCTAGGGTTCTTGAGCTCAAAACCCAATTCCATGGATTCAACCCCAATTTATGGTAAGAAATCCATTTCTTGTGATGATTTGAGCTACATGAGCCATGTAAATTCGTTGGGTTACTCTCATCTTCGAATTTCAGTTTGGAAACTATCTACCATAGCTTAAAATTGTGAGTATGTATCATAGAAACTTACCTTGAACAACCTAGGAATCGAAATCTTCTGGTAAATTCTTGATTTCTGCACAAACTCTCCAAAATCTTCGAGGACCTGCCCAACTCTCGCTCTCTCCCGATTCTTCTGCAACTTCTGGAAGTTTATGGAGATTTTTCTCCTATTTATACCTCCACATTTTCCATTTCTAACCCTCTAGTTCTTTTTCTTCCAATTTGGCACCATAAGTTGATTTTTATTACACCATACTTTTATTTCTTACATTAATGTCCATAATCACTAAATATTTTAGATTAGGGTCCCAAAACATGGCAAAAGACCAATTTGCCCTTTTTCATAACATTATTATTACACATAATTATTTTACATTTTATTACAAATTTCCTCGGGTTCTTACAACCTCTCCCCCTTAAGAGGATTCCGTCCTCGGAATCTTCTCATAGTTTGTGAAATTGGGGTATCTTTTCTTCATATCTTCCAAAGTTTCCCAGGTCAGATCTGAACCCGATGTGTGCTTCCATTTGACCAAGACTAAGTCAATTTCCTTGTTTCTCAACTTCTTGGTTCTCACTTCCGGCATTGCTTCTGGTTCTTCTATCAGTTTATTCAGGGCCTCCACTGTTAAATCTTCCAACGGGATAACAAGTTCTCTCTTTCCAAAGTACTTTTTCAAATAACACATATGGAATGTATCATGTATACCACTCAGTTCGCGTGGTAGTTCTAACTTAAAAGCTTGTTCACCAATTCTTCTTAAGATCTTGAAATGCTCAATATATCTTGGACTCAGTTTACCCCTTTTTCCGAATCTTACAACACCTTTCCACGGTGATACTTTGAGCATCACTAGATCACCTTCTTTTAGATCGTAAGGTCTTTTCTTCAAATCTGCATAACTCTTCTGCCTATCTTGAGCAGCTTCCATATTAGCTTGAATTATTTTGATCTTTTCATTTGTTATCCTTACGATTTCTGGTCCAGTCATTTTGGTCTCCCCCGCCTCTAACCAACACAAAGGGGTTCTACACTTTCTGCCATATAGAGCTTCGAATGGTGGCATTCCAATACTAGAATGATAACTGTTATTATAAGAAAACTCTACCAATGGCAAGTCTTCGTCCCAATTTCCACCAAAATCCAAAGCACACGATCGTAGCATATCTTCTACGGTCTGAATGGTTCGTTCACTTTGCCCGTTTGTCTGGGGATGATAAGCTGTACTCATTTTAATTTTTGTCCCCATTCGTTCCTGTAGTGCCTCCCACAATTTTGAGGTAAATCATGGATCTCTATCAGACACAATTGACAGGGGAGCTCCATGAAGTCTTATAACTTCATCTATGTATATTTGTGCTAATGTTTCCAATTGTGTATTTTCTTTAATTGCTAAAAACATAGCACTCTTGGTCAAGCGGTCAACAATGACCCATATACAATTATGGCCCCTTCTAGTTCTTGGCAACCTAACTATGAAATCCATGGTTATGTCTTCCCATTTCCCCGCTGGAATTTGCAGTGGTTGAGTATTTCCATACGGGGCCTGGTATTCCGACTTCACCTGTGCACAAGTTGCACATTTAGAAATATACTTGACTATCCTTTTCTTCATTCCCGGCCACCAATACTGTTCTTTGAGATCCCGATAAGTTTTCGTACTGTTAAGTGTATTTTTAGGCATGTTTTCATACCTTTTTATCCTTATTTTATCTTGCATTTGATTCTCTTTATTGCATATTTTCATGTTTTTCGGGATTTCAAGAATAGCAATCTACTTTCACACTTTGTGGTTGTTTTCAGGTGCTTTTGAAGGATGAATCTTGTATTGAATGACAATGGGAGGCTACACAAGAAATTTCAGAAGAAACGGAGCTTAAACGAAGAAGTTACAAAAATGTCATCCCGAAGACAGTATGGTACGCGGCCCGTGTAACTTTATGCCTTGAAGTTACACGGCCGTGTAACTTTGCTATGCCACGTGGGTGCCATGTCAGCTCAGGGAAAGGTCCAGGATAAATGCAGGATTACACGACCGTGTAATCTTGGCCCAAGAAGTTACACGGCCGTGTAACTTTTCCTGCTGTCCAGATCTACTTTTTGCCCCACTATGAGTTGTTTACTACTTCTTGTGCTGTCATCCTCATGCTACACGACCAGATGCAGATCCAACCTGATTTTGAGGCCATGTGATGAAGGAAGTGGGTCATGGAATGATGATGTTTGTCATTGTCCATTTTACCATTTTACCCATGGTGTGTTAGTATAAATAGATGTGCTTGGTTAGCCTTAGAACCATCTCCTACATCTCTTATTCCATTCTCTTCTGCAAAACTCTCTAGTTACATTGTGTTTGTGTTTGTGTGCAACTTCAAGTGTAGATTATCTTCATTTTGTAAGTTTGTTTCTCTTTTAACTAGTCATGAGTGGCTATTAACCTTATTTTCTGGTTTTGTATTAAGGATTATGATTGTGATTTAATATAAAGTTTGATGTTTGATTTTATATCTTTCTAGTGATATGATTTTGAGACTTAACAAATGTTTGGTTTTTATTTATTTCATACTGGCCATTTGATTTCAAGTAATAATCAATCTTGTAATACAAATTATAAAATCCGTAATTGTTTTATAAAATGTCATTTGTGACAATCATCTTCATTTGGTGAAAATCATATCACATGTTTTGACGCTTCAACGCTTGTTTAGGAGTATTGAACATTGTTGGGAACATTCACATAAAACATAATGCAATCTTTCATTCAAATTCTATGATCTTATCTAGATTTGATTAGTAAGATTAGTCTTAGTTAACGAGCTTCTCTTGACTAAGGTACATTAGGTGAATGGTGTATGTGCGAGATTTCGGCATACACAAAGTACCAACTTAGAAAGATTAAAGTTATAAACATCATTCTTATTGTTATTTCCAATCATATGACTACAAATACAAAACCAGAATTTGTCCCCAAATTATAAAATACAAAAGCAATTTTTCTATATTTTGTCCCAAGTCAATTATACAATCATATTCCAACTAAACATCAAAACCCCCCCTTTTGTTACTATCTTTACAAGTTTAAATCTCGTGAAAATCAAGGTATAATTCATTAGACCATCGCTCCCTGTGGATCGACCCTACTTGCCATTTATACTACATAGTTACTATTTGTATCAAGTAGTGCAATCACGAAATATTGGTAATCAACAAATCATCTTAAAACCATATTTCAACTCTTTTATTTTGTTGGTCTCACGACACTCAACAAATTGGCTCCGTTACCGGGGATGCACGGTATTACTAATATTTTATGCCAAGATCTTCACGAACAGGTACGCCTCTTGAACTTGATTCAGAGATTGAGAAAACCGCAAAAAGGCTAAGGAAACAAGCTAAACTTCGCAAGAAGCAGCAAGCTTCCCAAACCGCTTCTTCATCAAACCCTCCTATCATAGACATTTGGCAAGACCTTTCCTCATCAGAAACAGAAACAGAATCTGAATCAGATAACCATACCCCACATACACCTCCCTCTCAAATACACCACACTCCGATGACCAAAAATCCACCTCTTGAGCGAACACTTCGCCAATGGGCAACCCAAGATGTCACCCAACAACCTCTCTGCATAACCTACCCACACATGACAAACTTCGAATTGAAATCCGGGCTTATTCATTTAATACCTCAATTTCGGGGAGTAGAAAATAAAGACCCGCATAAATTTTTAAAAGAATTTCATGTCGTGTGTGGGGGAATGAAACCACATGATGTCTCGGAAGACCAAATTAAGTTAAGGGCACTCCCCTTTTCATTGCTAGACTCAGCCAAAGAATGGTTATATGACCTACCACCGGGGTCGGTCACAACATGGAATGGTCTTGCACGGTTATTCCTTGACAAGTATTTTCCAGAGACAAAAGCTTCAAGTCTAAGAAGGGAGATCATTGGAATCAAGCAGGGAAAGAAAGAAGCTTTACATACATATTGGGAACGATTCAAAAAGTTGTGTGCCCGATGCCCGCAACATGGTATTTCCGATTACCAATTGTTCTGATATTTTTGTGAAGGTTTAACACCAATGGAGAGACGTTTAATAAACGCCTCAAGTGGAGGCTCGTTGATCGATCAAACACCGACCCAAATACGAGCATTGATCGAGAAAATGGTGGAAGAATCCAAGCATACCCAAGGAGAAGACGAATGGTATGTAGATCCACCACGAGGAGTAAAAGAGGTAAACACTCCTTATCTTGAAAATCAAATTTCTGAACTAACCAAAGCTGTGATGCAACTAACAAAAGAAAAAGGAGTCGAACCAACGGTTAGAGCATGTGGAATTTGCTTGCAATATGGACACCCAACTGACATGTGTCCCGAGTTACAAGAAGATCAAGAACAAGCAAAACCAATGGGAGGATTTACCGGGCAAAATCAGAGACAGTTTGATCAACCCCGGAATAACCAAAATTGGAACTACCAGTCCAATCAAAACTACCCACAGCAAAACCGTAACCAATACCAGGAGAGACCTAAACAATACTACCAAAATCCTCCACCACAAAATACAGCAAGCACGAGCATGTCCTTAGAAGACATTGTGAAAAGTCTAGCCACAAGTACGCAATCATTTCAGCAAGAAACAAGAGCTAGCATCAAGAACCTGGAGCAACAAATGGCTCAGCTAGCCACTTCTGTCAACAAGATGGAATCTCAAGGTAAGTTACCTTCTCAATCTCAAGAAAATCCCAAACATAATGTAAATGCTGTTACTTTAAGAAGTGGGAAAAGCTATGAAGGACCAAGCTTGTCAAAAGAAAGACAAAGAGAAATAGAGATCGAAGACGATACCGATTCAAGAAGCGAAGCTCCCAAGGAACCATCCAAAGTTGAGGTAAAAATCACTCGTCCTCCTTTTCCATCTAGACTTAAAAACATAAAGAAGGAAAAGGAAGATCAAGAAATTATGGACATGTTTCGGAAAGTTGAAGTAAATATTCCTTTACTTGATGCAATCAAACAAATTCCTAGATATGCCAAATTTCTTAAAGAACTTTGTACCTCCAAAAAGAAACTAAAAGAAAGTGGAACTGTTACAGTCGGTGAAAACATCTCGGCCGTTTTGCAAAGACGACTACCGAAAAAATGTAAAGATCCGGGTGTTTTCACTATTCCATGTAAAATGGGAAATCTTTACATTCCAAAAGCCATGCTAGATCTCGGTGCTTCAATTAATGTCCTACCTTACTCTATTTTTAAATCACTAAAAATAGGACCATTAATAAGCACCGGGGTGATAATTCAACTAGCCGATCGCTCTGTAGTACACCCAAAAGGTGTATTAGAGGACGTTTTGGTACAAGTTAATGAACTAGTATTTCCCGCTGATTTTTATGTTTTGGATATGGGTGGAGACGAAACACCAAATTCTTGTTCTATACTCTTGGGAAGACCTTTCATGAGCACAGCAAGAACAAAAATTGATGTTTTCAATGGAACGCTTTCCATGGAATTTGATGGAGAAATCATAAATTTCAATATTTTTGATGCTATGCGTTATCCACAAACTGTTGCGTCTTTAAATTTTCTTGATATAATCAACCCATTAGTTGAAGAATGCTTCGAATTGTCTAACACTGATTTATTATCTTTAGTCTTAAACAAAAATTTAGACATGGAGAAGACAAAGGAGCTTATCGAGAAGTTCGATCTAAGTCAAGAAATCTTGGAAATCGTATCATACCTAGACCACCAAAAGAAAGCAAGGTATGATTTGCCAAAAGTGCCATTGCAAATTTCTAACGAAAAACTTCTTCCTTCCATTTCACAGGCACCAAAGTTGGAATTAAAAGATCTCCCCAACCATTTAAAGTACATGTACTTGGGAGAGAAGGATACCTTACCAATCATCATTTCCAACAAACTGTCTGAAGAAGAAGAAAAAGAATTGATGGGTTTGCTAAAGAACTACAAAGAAGCCTTCGGCTGGACAATAGCAGACATCAAAGGACTTAGCCCATCGATGTGCATGCACAAGATTTTCATGGAAGATGAGTACAAACCGTCAAGAGAAGCCCAGAGAAGACTCAATCCACCCATGATGGAGGTGGTGAAAAAGGAGATTCTTAAGCTATTGGACGCATGAATGATTTACCCAATATCAGACAGCAAGTGGGTAAGCCCAATCCTGGTTGTCCCAAAGAAGACGAGAATCACGGTGACGGAAAACAAGCAAGGTGAGTTGGTACCCACCCGTGTGCAAAACGGGTGGCGTGTTTGTATTGATTACCGAAAGTTAAACACCTCTACTCGTATAGATCATTTCCCACTACCCTTTATCGACCAAATGTTGGAAAGGTTAGCGGGAAAAACTCATTATTGTTGTCTAGATGGATATTCAGGTTTTCACTAAATACCCATTGCACCGGAAGATCAAGAGAAAACAACGTTCACATGCCCCTTTGGCACGTTTGCGTACCGGCGGATGCCTTTTGGGCTTTGCAATGCCCCTGCCACATTCCAAAGGTGCATGATGAGTATCTTCTCCGAGTATGTTGAAGAGATTATAGAGGTGTTTATGGATGATTTTACTGTGTATGGAAATTCGTTTAACGAGTGCTTAAATAATTTAACAAAAATTTTGAAAAGATGCATTGAAACCAATTTGGTTTTAAATTACGAAAAATGTCATTTTATGGTTGACCAAGGACTCATACTAGGACACATTGTTTCAGCAAAGGGATTAGAGGTTGACAAAGCAAAAATTGATGTTATTAAGACTCTACCCTACCCAAAATGTGTCCGAGAGGTCCGTTCTTTTCTTGGTCATGCAGGTTTTTATAGGAGGTTCATCAAAGATTTTTCAAAGATATCAAGACCAATGTGCGAACTTCTACAAAAAGACGTGGAGTTTGAATTTTCAGACGCATGCAAACAATCCTTTGAAACTTTGAAGAACCTGTTGGTAAGCACGCCCATCATTCAACCGCCAGATTGGAGTCTACCGTTCGAGATTATGTGCAATGCAAGTAATCACGCGGTAGGGGCGGTGTTGGGGCAAAAGAAGGACAAAGTCCCCCACGTCATATACTATGCTTCAAAAACATTGGACCCCGCCCAAAGCAACTATTCAACAACAGAGAAAGTGCTTCTTGCCATCATATTTGCTTTGGAAAAATTCTGACAATATTTGTTGGGAACTAAAGTCATTGTTTTTTCTGACCATGCAGCGTTAAAGTATTTGATGACAAAGAAAGATACGAAGCCTAGGCTCATTCGTTGGGTCCTACTGCTTCAAGAGTTTGATCTGGAGATCCGAGATAAAAGCGGAAAGCAAAACTTAGTTGCAGACCATCTAAGTAGGATCATCAACAATGAAGATCCAACCCCGCTAAATGATTCATTCCTAGATGAACAGTTGCTTACCAATCAGACAATCAAACCATGGTATGCTGACATGGTAAACTATTTGGTTACGAAAAATTTCCCATCAGACTACACTCGAGCTCAAAAAGACAAACTAAAGAAAGATTCAAAACAGTATGTGTGGGATGAGCCTTACTTGTGGAAATTTTGTCCAGACCAAATCATAAGGAGATGCGTAGATCTCCGTGAGGTACACTCTATTCTAAACTTCTGTCATGCCGAAGCCTGTGGAGGGCATTTTGGTCCTAAAAGAACGGCCCATAAGGTCCTTGAATCTGGATTTTATTGGCCCACTATTTTTGCCGATGCTTACAAGTTTTGCAAATCTTGCGAGCAATGTCAAAAAGTTGGAAACCTAAGACCAAAGGACCAAATGCCACTAACCTCCATACTCTTCTGCGAAATATTTGATGTATGGGGTATAGATTTCATGGGCCCGTTTCCGTCATCCTTTGGAAATATGTACATAATTCTAGCAGTGGATTATGTCTCTAAATGGGTAGAGGCAAAAGCCACACGGACTAACGATTCCAAAGTGGTTGCAGATTTTATAAAAGCTAACATTTTCAGTCGATTTGGAATGCCGAGAGCTTTTATAAGTGATCGAGGATCACATTTCTGCAACCGAACAATAGAGGCGCTCTTCAAGAAATACGGGGTCCTACATCGAGTTTCCACCGCTTACCATCCGCAAACAAATGGACAAGCCGAGATCTCCAATCGAGAAATCAAGTCCATTTTGGAAAAGATGGTAAGTACAAGTCGTAAGGATTGGAGTATCCGTTTAGACGATGCTCTTTGGGCATACCGCACCGCATATAAAACACCAATAGGTATGTCTCCTTACCGTCTTGTATTTGGAAAAGCATGCCATTTACCGGTAGAAATTGAACACAAAGCGTATTGGGCCATCAAACGCTTAAATCAAAACTTTGTAGAAAATGGAATTCATAGGAAACTTCAAATCCAAGAATTGGAAGAAATAAGAAACGAATCCTATGAAAATTCTAAATTATACAAAGAAAAGACCAAAGCCTTCCATGACAAGGTCAATACACGAAAGAGCTTTGAGATTGGCCAAAAAGTGTTACTTTTTCAATCCCGTCTAAAACTTTTTCCAGGAAAACTTCAGTCCCGATGGGTGGGACCATTCATTGTAACTAATATTTCTACTTATGGTGTAGTAGAAATAAGGAGCGACACGACTGGAAAAATTTTCAAAGTAAATGGCCACCGGCTAAAACCTTTCTACGAGAATTTCGTCGAGCAACACGTTGAAGACGAAAAATTAGACGAGCCGGCCCACTCCCAATAGTCAAATTTTGGGAGCCATGCGTCGAGCCAACGACGTTAAACAAGTGCGCTAACCGGGAGGCAACCCGGGGGTATTTTTGTCAATTTTTAAAAGTGTGATTTTTTGTGTTTTATAATTTTTCTATTTTTAACTTTCAATTACCTATGTGAGAAAACAATCGGAAATGAAAACGGACTACCGAGGCTCAAGATACGAAAAACGAAAAAAATGAACAGTATGGTACACGACCGTGTAACTTTATACCTTGAAGTTACACGACCGTGTAACTTCAAAAGGTAAAAATTCATATCTGTCAAAATTCCAAATTACACGACCGTGTAATGTGTGTGTCCAAAATAACACGACCGTGTAACTTGGAAATATGGTCACACTTCGTATCGGTCAAAACACACGTTTACACGACCGTGTAATTTGTAAAGCTTAAGTTACACGACCGTGTAACTTAGGCCAGGGGTAAAATCGTCATTTTCGCACATTATATAAGCCAAGGACTTCATTTTTTACACACTTCAGTCGCGATTTGCTTCCTTTGCCCCTGCCGAGTCCGAAAACATCAACAAAAAATTCGATTTTCTCATTTCTTCTTCCAATTTCTTAAAGTTTTGTTAAAATCCAAAGGTTAGTTCCATTAATTCTCATTTTTTTCTTCATTTTGAGCACAAGAAACAACATTTTCCATGGTTAAATTCGAAATCTCTTGAAACCCTAAAAAATGAGGGTTTTAATTTTTGATGCTAAATTGTTGAAATTGTTTAGGTTCAAGCTTGGGGAAGGAAAGAATAGGAGGAATCAAGGCCAAACCACCATTGTTCAAGCTTCAATTTGGTATATTCTTTCCAAACTAGAAATTTTCATAATTTTTGATTTTTGGTTAGATAATTGGCTCTTGAGTTTGATTTAGGAAGCTTTTTTGTTTAAATTTGTTTGTTTTTGTTTGTTTAAGTGTTGTTTTTGTTCAAATTCCTTTGATAAAAACTAAAAAAAATGGAATCATCGTCCCACACCTACTCTAAGGGTAATAGAAGGCAAATTGTTTACTCGGCCTCTAGTGGCTCTTCCGATGAGGAGCCCGAGCAGCAGGATTTTGAAATGGGCGATGCAGGTATCGCATTTATGACCGATGCCCAAGAGGCCCGTTTTTATAACTTCTTGGAAAGAATTGGGCAGACCCAAAAATTTGTAGATATCCCAACTTTGCGAGACCTACGAGTAGAGGCAGGAGTACGCAAACTCCTGTCCAATGTTGGTTGGGAAGAGTTGATGAATATAAGCGAAAAGAGCTATTCCAACCCCACTATTGAATTTTTGTCGTCTGTCGAGTTTAACGTTCATACTGCAGTTTTGTCTTTTAGAATGTTTAACAGGTCATACCAAATCACAAAAACCCAATTGTGTGAGCTTATTGGCGCGCCGGTCGCCAACACATATGACCAACGAGGCAAACTAAACAAACTATTCCACCGAGAAGTTGGCACTTTCTGAACCAAGATTTCCACAGAAAACTTCTACCGTCCCAGTGCCGCCAAAGCCTCCAGCATCATCCACCCCGTCCTCAAAGTCACCCACCGCATCATTGCTTCTATCTTCTTCCCACAAGAAGAGATAAGCAAGGCCGGCTTAAATGAGCTTGAGCTTCTCTATTGCATGATCAATCCAGGGCCTAAAACCCCAAATTTTGGATCCTGGATCATGTATAAACTACTTAAATTAAGTAGAAGTTCATCTGGCCAGGTACATTGCGGTGGAATTATCACATTAATAGCCAAACATCCATCCTTGGGCATCAGATTTCCTGATAACCTTGAGATCGTCAAAGGTGAGCGATACCTCACCTCGGATGTTCTTGAGGGTATGAGGTTATTTAGACGTCCCGAATCCGATGAGATTTGGCAAGCCGATGGACGCGATTATCTGCGGGTAAACAGCCGAAACGCCCGAATACTTCGATTAGCCAACCCAGTCTCTAGCACAAATTGGAAGCCTCCTTCCAACATGGGCCTACCCCTACCCCCTCCTAACCCACCCGCGAGAGAGCCCCAGAGACAACCTCAAGAGCCCGGCCCTTCAAGTTCTGCTAGCTCATTTCCACCTGAGCACAATCTTTACATGGAGGAATTTTCTAGCATCAACTCACAGCTTGCGGATCTTCGCCTTGATTATCAAAACATCTATGATAATCTTGGTGAAATTGACACAAATCAAATGGAGCTGAGACAAGACTTTGAGCAGTTTAGAGAGACCCAGTATAAACATAACCAAGATGTTATGTCTATCCTCTCTGACATACAAAGATCCGTTGCCTTTAACCCATGGCAACAGCAGCACCCACAGCAGCCACCGCAGCAGCAGCAGCAGCCTGGAAGCCAACCACTCCAGCCCCCTCAATTCCCACCTTACCCATATTACCCACCATACCCTTACCCTCCATTTCCGCCACGGGGACCCTTCCCCGACCCTCAGTAGGTTGTTTCTATCTCCTTCCCTAATGCATTGTGGACACTGCTTTTATTTTAAGCTTGGGGATGGGGGAATAAATCCCTTTTTATAAAAAAAAAATTTAAAACAACAAAATTCAAAAATATTTTATTTCTTGCATTATTTTTAAACTTTTGCATGCATTTTTGTTATCTCTTGCTTCTCACCTATGTGACACCTTTAAAGTGCAACCATAATACATCTCATAGTTAAACTTCTTGTATTTTTGTCCCCTATCTACATGCAACATCACCATCTTTTGAAACCTTAGATCTTCATTAGGAACTTCTTTTTATTAATTTTCTAGCATAGATACGTTTGGGTGAATTATAAAACACACATGAAAGTGAATCAAAACTATTCTAGCAAAGGACGCTTTATCCACCCGTGAGTTCATCAATGTGTGTAATCGACTAGGAGAAGTACTATGGAAGTTGCACTAGTCCCCCCTCATGACCATACATTTGCATATTGTCTATTGAACATAAGGTTTATCTCAAAATCGCGATTTTCCAAAGTCATGGACAAAAATCTTATTTTCTACATTTATTGGTTTTGTGTGGTACTAGGTGTTTATAGATGTCGTATGATCTTGTTTATATTATTTTGGTCATTAGTGTGTTTAAGTTTTTCATTTATGTTTATAAAAATATCATAAAACTATTTTGTCTAATCATTTTAGCAAAATTTTGTGAAAATGTTTTTATGGTGAAAATCCAGAAATTGTTTCACTTGGTTCTAAAAGATTGGTCAAATATTAAAAAAAAGAAAAGAAAAGACCGAACCAAGTGATCACTCAAGTCATTTAAAGTAAAATTTTCTGCAAAAACACAATAAAAGCGATTACTTATTTTGAAAGCCTCACCCTTTTTGCTTTCAACAACTAAATCTAATTTTGATCTAGTTAAAACTTCATACATTGACCATGTTTTAAAATTCTTCATACATCTTGAGTCAAGTTGAAGTTTAAGAGATTTTGTTGTCTCGGTCGTCTAAGTATCTATCCTTTGTAAATAGGAATCGAGTTGTAAATTTTTGTCAATCTGTTTTGAAAAATCATGTGTTTAGTAAATAAATATGCAAATGAGGTCGGTTGGAGGACTTGAGCAAAATCAACTTAGTATAGCTTCCTAGATTCGATATCCGAGCGCCCCTCCTATAAAAATGAGTGTTTATAGCCAAATATTGAAAAAGGAGCTTGCGAGGTCACACATCTTGTGACATGAGTGAATAAACACAAGAAGAGTGAACAATTATGAGCACGTCCTTTGCTTGCGAGACGCTTTGAATACTAAGTGAAGGTTTCATGTGTGAGTTTATATTTTGGCCTGACATGCATATGCTAAGTAATTGATAAAAATTTGTTCCTTTTAATGGTCTTTTGTTTTGAATAGATGGTCTAACTTATATGTGCATAGGGTCCAAATTGACATTATTTTTAGTTATGATTGATGTTGTCTTGGTTGCTACCTAAGGTGTCTATTCTTTTTTCTACTTTGTAGTTTGTTATCCGCATTGTTTAGATCCTTGTTTTCCTTGAGGACAAGAAAAGTCTAAGCTTGGGGATATTTGTTAAGCGTATTTTTAGGCATGTTTTCATACCTTTTTATCCTTATTTTATCTTGCATTTGATTCTCTTTATTGCATATTTTCATGTTTTTCGGGATTTCAAGAATAGCAATCTACTTTCACACTTTGTGGTTGTTTTCAGGTGCTTTTGAAGGATGAATCTTGTATTGAATGACAATGGGAGACTACACAAGAAATTTCAGAAGAAACGGAGCTTAAACAAAGAAGTTACAAAAATGTCATCCCGAAGACAATATGGTACACGGCCCGTGTAACTTTATGCCTTGAAGTTACACGGCCGTGTAACTTTGCTATGCCACGTGGGTGCCATGTCAGCTCAGGGAAAGGTCCAGGATAAATGCAGGATTACACGACCGTGTAATCTTGGCCCAAGAAGTTACACGGCCGTGTAACTTTTCCTGCTGTCCAGATCTACTTTTTGCCCCACTATGAGTTGTTTACTACTTCTTGTGCTGTCATCCTCATGCTACACGACCAGATGCAGATCCAACCTGATTTTGAGGCCATGTGATGTAGGAAGTGGGTCTTGGAATGATGATGTTTGCCATTGTCCATTTTACCATTTTACCCTTGGTGTGTTAGTATAAATAGATGTGCTTGGTTAGCCTTAGAACCATCTCATACATCTCTTATTCCATTCTCTTCTGCAAAACTCTCTAGTTACATTGTGTTTGTGTTTTTGTGCAACTTCAAGTGTGGATTATCTTCATTTTGTAAGTTTGTTTCTCTTTTAACTAGTCATGAGTGGCTATTAACCTTATTTTCTGGTTTTGTATTAAGGATTATGATTGTGATTTAATATAAAGTTTGATGTTTGATTTTATATCTTTCTAGTGATATGATTTTGAGACTTAACAAATGTTTGGTTTTTATTTATTTCATACTGGCCATTTGATTTCAAGTAATAATCAATATTGTCATACAAATTATAAAATCCGTAATTGTTTTATAAAATGTCATTTGTGACAATCATCTTCATTTGGTGAAAATCATATCACATGTTTTGACGATTCAACGCTTGTTTAGGAGTATTGAACATTGTTGGGAACATTCACATAAAACATAATGCAATCTTTCATTCAAATTCTATGATCTTATCTAGATTTGATTAGTAAGATTAGTCTTAGTTAACGAGCTTCTCTTGACTAAGGTACATTAGGTGAATGGTGTATGTGCGAGCTTTCGGTGTACACAAAGTACCAACTTAGAAAGATTAAAGTTATAAACATCATTCTTATTGTTATTTCCAATCATATGACTACAAATACAAAACCAGAATTTGTCCCCAAATTATAAAATACAAAAGCAATTTTTCTATATTTTGTCCCAAGTCAATTATACAATCATATTCCAACTAAACATCAAAACCCCCCTTTTGTTACTATCTTTACAAGTTTAAATCTCGTGAAAATCAAGGTATAATTCATTAGACCATCGCTCCCTGTGGATCGACCCTACTTGCCATTTATACTACATAGTTAGTATTTGTATCAAGTAGTGCAATCACGAAATATTGGTAATCAACAAATCATCTTAAAACCATATTTCAACTCTTTTATTTTGTTGGTCTCACGACACTCAACACGTACTCCCTGGATGAATAGAATACTTTGACTTATGGGATTCTTCTAGAATCAATTTCCTGATTCCACCAGCTTTTGGTACCCATACGCGGTTTCTGACTGTCTTCAATCCCTGAGTATTTTCTTCAAATACCAAATCCTTTCCCAGCTTTTCTTTCTTAAAGTCACCACTTTCCAACACTTGCTTTTGCGTGTCTTTAATTCTTTCTATTAAACTTGATTTCAGTTCTATCCGCATCAACCTTTCTTGACTCTTCTTTTAGTGAAACTTTCTGCTTAAAGCATCTGCTACCACATTTGCTTTCCCAGGGTGGTAGGCGATTTCACAATCATAGTCATTTATCAATTCTAACCACCTACTTTGCCTCATGTTAAGTTCCTTCTGTGAGAATACATACTGCAGGCTTTTGTGATCCGTGTACAAAGTACATTTTGTCCCATATAAGTAATGCCTCCAAATCTTTAATGCAAACACAAATGCTGCCAGTTCCAAATCGTGCGTTGCATATCTTGTTTCTGGTTCTTTTAGTTGGCGAGAAGCGTACGCTATCACTTTCCCCCGCTGCATTAGTACGCAACCCAACCCTCTGTTCGAGGCATCACTATACACCATGAAATCTTCAGTTTCCTCCGACAAGGTAAGAATCGGCGCATTACATAACTTCTCTTTTAGCGTCTGAAATTCTTTCTCTTGTTCTACTCCCCACTCGAATTTTACCCCTTTTCTTGTTAGCTTCGTAAGAGGTACTGCAATTCGTGAAAAATCTTGGATAAATCGTCGGTATTACCCGGCGAGTCCAAGAAAACTTCTCACTTTTGTTGGGGTTTTCGGAATTTCCCACTTCATTACTGCTTCCACTTTCGCTGGATCTACTTTAATACCTTGGATTGAGACGACGTGTTCAAGGAATTACACTTCCCTCAGCCAAAACTAACACTTTGAAAATTTCGCGTATAACTTCTCTTTCTTCAAAACTTCCAGTACCGTCCTCAGATGACTCTTGTGTTCTTCCGCATTCTTCGAGTAGATAAGAATGTCATCAATAAAGACGATAACAAACTTGTCAAGGAACGATTTGCACACCATATTCATCAAATCCATGAAAATTGCCGGGGCATTCGTCAAACAAAAAGGCATGACCAGGAATTCATAATGCCCGTAGCGAGTGCGGAAAGCAGTCTTCTCAATATCTTCGTTTCTCACGCGCACCTGATGAGAACCAGACCGAAGGTCAATCTTTGAGAAATAGTCGGTGCCTTGCAGTTGATCAAACAGGTCGTCTATGCGTGGTAGCGGGTAACGATTTTTAATGGTAATTTTGTTGAGCTCGCGATAGTCAATGCACATTCACATCGAACCATCCTTCTTTTTGACAAACAGCACCGGTGCACCCCAAGGTGACACACTGGGGCATATGAAGCTTTTATCAAGCAATTCCTGTAATTGTGACATCAACTCCCGCATTTCGGTCGGGGCTAAACGGTATGGAGCACGGGCGATAGGAGAAGCTCCGGGTACAAGATCAATTCGGAATTCAACTTGTCTCTCTGGTGGCAATCCGGGTAAATCATCTGGAAACACTTCAGGGTACTCTCTTACCACATCAATGTCATTTACTGTTTTCTTTTCTTTATCTTCCACTATTGCATACGCTAGAAAGGATGAGCATCCTTTTACCAAACATCTTCTAACTTTCGCTGCACTAATCAAGCTGGACATCCTCTTGGGTTTTTCACCATAAACATACACTTTACTACCATCCGGAATTTTCACCGACATTATCTTCTTTCCACATGCAATTTTCGCATCATTGGCCCCAAGCCAATCCATGCCAATGACGACGTCAAAAGTCTTCACTCCAATTGGAAGAAGGTTTAACGAGAATTTCTTATCATCTATGCTGAGTTCGCAACCACGGTACACATGTTTTATCTCCACCTTATTACCACTTGCCAATTCAACCTCACATACATAACCTAATGGTTCTAACGACACATTAAATTTTAGACCGAACTCATAGGACACAAACGAACACATAGCACCAGAATCAAATAGTACGTAAGCAGGCATCTGGTTAATTAATGGGGTACCTGAGACCACGTATTGTGTCTCCTTTGCTTCCTCCCGGGTGAGCTGGAAGGCGCGAGTTTTCACCTTTTGGGGTTCCGTCTTCTTCTGTGCAGTTGACACCATGGTTTCACCACCTTTCTTCGGGCAATCGTAGCTGTAGTGTCCCTTTTCATGGTAAGTAAAACATTCGACTTCGCTGAGCTTCGGATAGGTACACTCCTTAGCTCTGTGACCAACCCTTCCACAGTTGAAACATGCCGAGCTTCCCATTTTACATTCTCCAATATGATATTTTCCACACTTGTCACACGTCTTTCGGCTACCCTGTTTAGTCAACATCACCACCGACTTCCCCTTCTTATTCCAACTACTGCTCCCGCCACTGAATTTACGTTTATCCCCAGAAACTTGCCTCTCCATTGTTCTTCGCTTCCATACATCTTCAACATTTCTTGCTGCCACGAATGCCTCATCCATTGTTACCGCCCGTTTCACTTCCAATTCGTACTCCCAAGGTAGACCTTTCACGTAACGGTTGATTCGGGCCCGCTCCGTAGTGTAAATGTTTCCCACAAAGGGTAGCATATCGCTAAACTTCTTAGTGTACTCAGCAATGGTCAAACTACCCTTTTTTAGTGTAAGAAATTCATCTTCAAGTTTTTCTATGTCCCGAAGAGGACAATATTTGTTCTTCAAGCGAGTAGTAAATTCGGTCCACGACCACTTATAAATTACATCCTTTCCAACCAGCTCGTATAAAGTATTCCACCAGACCAACGCATCGTCTTTCAACATTTGTGAGGCATAATAAACTTTATCTTTCTCACGACATTTGCTGACCTCCAGTACTTGCTCCGTCTCCCGTATCCATCGCATCGTAACTTTAGGCTCAAAGCTACCATAATATTCTGTTGGTTTACATGCCAGGAAAGTTTTGAAAGAACACCCCTTTTTATCTTCCGTCCCCACGCTCTCTTCCTCCGTAAGGGAATCTCCGTTAGTGGGTCTCCATGAGGCATCATCCGCCGAAGGGTTAGGGTGGGGTTCTCCTAGCCGTGTATTTATCATTTGACGCATGTCTTCTTTCATCTCGGTTTTTAAATTGCTGATGAGATTTTGTATGGCTTCCAAGGTCACGGGTGGAGGCTGCGGTACTGGGTTTGGCATAGTACCCATATAATCCGCATCATCGACGGGTTACCCCCATGGGACGGGGTATGGCTTGCTGCCCGTCCTTCACTTGAAAGATTTTGATCACCACTCTCCATTTACTATATAAGAATAATAAAATTCATGTTTGTTACTTCCATAAATATGTTTATTAATATATTCGAAAGCGGTAGCATATAATCTTCTATCTCTCTACTAATTTCCACAACCAAGTTTCCTCAGGTTCCCTCATGACTTCACCATTTCCAAAGCATATCCTGTGGTTACAATAATACGGGCCCAATACTATTTTAACCACCTATATACTTTGGCTCTGGTGTTATCACAAGAGTTCCTGATTCACCGGTTTCTGTGGATTCCAATACTATAAATTACCGACTCTACCCCGTTAGTTAGTACCCTAGTATTACTACTTTACTTTCTATTAATCCAATAGTTTAAGCCTAGGATTGTTACTCAACCTAATTCGCTTAAACCATGGCTCTGATACCAAATTGTAACACCCCATCATTTACAAAAAAAAAAAATTTAATCCAAACTTATAATACAAATATTTAGTCATACAAATACTTTAAGCTTTTACAAACGGGGCATCACAAGTTTGCATCATAACCATAGTTCAAACCTGTTTATTTTACATTTTGTACAACAGAAGCTACGGTCCCACACCCGACTCTTTTAACGCCCGTATTCTGTAGCTTTTTGAACCTATACAATCATCCGATCTTCATCTTCGCGTTCTTGTTAAATCTCGATCACTGGTGGCCCTAATTACATATTGAGGTAGGAGTGAGAAGGAGCGCATGGTGGCTTCATTGGACTAGTAAAGAGAAAGTCGGGAAGTTGAGAGACAGAGAGAGAGATGGGTTTCGTTTTTGCTTTTTTCTAATTGTTGTAATGAGAAAGAATATGAAAAAACAAAATAAAAAAGAAAAATATGTCATTTTAAGTATTTTCGATACAAAATTGTAGAAATGGACTTTGCAAAAAACTGTGGCTAAGGTCCAAAAACCATCCGATTCGCAAAAATGGTCATATTTTCACTATTTTCGTGTGATTCTGGTCCCTAGGTTTAACAATCATGAGTTGTCATATGTTATCTTCCCCATGTGCCTTGCACACTAGGGAAGGGCAAAAACCAAACTGAAAAATCGAAAAAATGTGACCGAAAAACCTAAACTGTAACACCCCAACTTTTACAAAAAAAAAAAAATTTTAATCCAAACTTATAATACAAATATTTAGTCATACAAATCCTTTAAGCTTTTACAAACGGGGCATCACAAGTTTGCATCATAACCATAGTTCAAACCTGTTTATTTTACATTTTGTACAACAGAAGCTACGGTCCCACACCCGACTCTTTTAACGCCTTTCATGCTTACCTGAGTACATAGCATTTAAAAAAATACGCGAGACATAATGTCTTGTGAGCATTAAGGGTTTAGACCCAAAACAGTTTTCCCATAATAACATTATTCCTTAAATTACCAATATTTTATTTCCTATGAGCGCACCCATAGGTATTCCTTACTATGTGATGGTACATTCCTACGAGCGCACCCGTAGGTTTTATACGAGACGCACCCGTATAACTTCTTCCTCAATAGCATGAAACGGGTTCATCTACCAAGGTAAGACAACTACTTCGCGATAGGAGGTACCATCCCAGTAGTCTCTTTGACCACCCCTACCGCAGCAGGCCGTGATCTTTATCCGGATACTAAACAACTTATCATCATGGGCCAATCACATTATTAGTTCACCGTTTTTCTGATTCTCTTTCTTTACACATATAAACATATTTTTCATAAAATACTTTTAATGTCATAAAACCACTTTGACTCCAAAACATTTTTGCATAAAATTCATTTTGCTATGTACTTTAAAAATCCACATAATACTCACCTTACGTCACCTAGGAGTTACTTAGCTTCGTGGACTCCTTTATCTTTCGCTTGATCAATTCTATTAGAACCACCACCTATTATATACAAAATATACATTTATACTCAATTCATATATATAATAACCAACTTTACAGCACCAGAGTGCTATACTATGCAATTACAGATTATAATTAGACTACAACTCTTGTTATACTAGCTTCCTTTAATTTGTAAATTTTCCCGAAATACGCGTATTTTACTACAGTACTCTCGGGAGGTTGTATTTCGGTTCCGACAATTTTCCACAAAGTTTTGGACCATGAGGGACTATGTTCAAAATTTGGGGTCAAACGGACAAATATTGGTCAAAATCTCAAAATCAAATTGTGTTTGACAGGAGACTCAATGCAAAACTGCATTTTATCCCCTGCGCCGCTTCGCGTCGCGACCACGGCTTAGGTCGGGTCGCGATCGCTGAGTAGGTTGCCCATTTTGACGATTTTTCAGCTACAACTTCTACTAGTCCCCACATTAAGTTCTTAATTCCTGACTTAATCATTCTTGGGTCATTCCAAGACATAAACCATCAGTTTTTATCAAGTTTTAGCTTGTAAAAATTATAATTTCTCAACAATTTCATAATAACCCGTTTTTGCCCATTTTCACTAAAAATACAAATGTTTGAAATTAATCACTTAGGAATGTCTTAATACATCCTAAATGATTCTTAGGGCCTAACAAACCACCAAGAATCAGTTTTTAGTCTCAAAACCCATTTCTAGGGTTCTTGAGCTCAAAACCCAATTCCATGGATTCAACCCCAATTTATGGTTAGAAATCCATTTCTTATGATGATTTGAGCTACATGAGCCATGTAAATTCGTTGGGTTACTCTCATCTTTGAATTTCAGTTTGGAAACTATCTACCATAGCTTAAAATTGTGAGTATGTATCATAGAAACTTACCTTGAACAACCTAGGAATAGAAATCTTCTAGTAAATTCTTGATTTCTACACAAACTCTCCAAAATCTTCGAGGACCTGCCCAACTCTCGCTCTCTCCCGATTCTTCTGCAACTTCTGGAAGTTTATGGAGAGTTTTCTCCTATTTATACCTCCACATTTTCCATTTCTAACCCTCTAGTTCTTTTTCTTCCAATTTGGCACCATAAGTTGATTTTTATTACACCATACTTTTATTTCTTACATTAATGTCCATAATCACTAAATATTTTAGATTAGGGTCCCAAAACATGGCAAAAGACCAATTTGCCCTTTTTCATAACATTACTATTACACATAATTGTTTTACATTTTATTACAAATTTCCTCGGGTTCTTACATAAACTGAACAAAAAACTAATGTTTCTTTTATTTTCAAAAACCAAAAACTATGGGTCGATTTCGCTTTTTTGAATCAAAAAGTGGAAGAAAAACCATACTGATTCGTAGTGAATGCTAAAAATTTATATTTTACCTAAATATATTATAAATAAAATCTTTTTAAAATAAACGCATCTTGTGGTTTGGTCTAATGGTTAAGGCATTGGATATAGAAACTAGAGGTCTCACGTTTGATTCTTTTCCAATGCAGTCTAATGGTTAAGGCATTGTATATAGAAATCGGGTCTTAGGTTTGATTCTTTCCCAATGCATTCCCATATCAACCAAGGAATGAAAGCCTCGCCCATATCATTAGTTATATAAACTTCTCAATTGCCCTTTAAACTCTTCACCTAAGGATCCCACATCAAAACTTTGAAGAAACATCGAGCATCCTCATCTTTTATATAAAGGTTTATCAAGAAATTTAGGGTGTTAGCCTTATTCAAGGTTCTAGGGTGTTAACCAGAACTGAGCAGACAATAAAACTGAAAACCGAGACCTCGAACCAATCAACTTGGGTTAGATTTCGGTTAGAAATACTCTAAAATCGATGTCATTCGATGTGGGTTCGGTTTTAGGTAAAAAAATGGCCCATTCTCATCCCTGCTCACACAAGGGAAATTTGGTCTATTTAGGTCTAGGGACCAACATTGCAATTATCCATTTTTCACATTATTTTTTCTAATTTATTTATTTTGAAACTCTCTCCCTTACAAAATCGAGGCCTAAACCTGCGCACATCTCTCTCTCTCTCTCATCATCGCCAACGTTAGTCATCTTCGTTGGTCGCTAGAGTTCACAATCTCTTTCGATTTTCTGAGGTATCTCAGTCGATCCATATTCTCATGTAACCAATTGGTTGTTAAATTCTAGAAGCAGACAGAACATGTTTGCTATGTTAATCTGGCTATTAAATCCTAAATTTTAGTTGTTAAATTTTTAAAAAACGGACCATTCCATATTTCTATACGCATTCACATAAATTCAACAGTGTAAATTCATGATTTCCATCACCCTATATTTACCCTTTAAGTATCCATCACAGTCAATTACTAACTCTCCAAGTGAAGCCAAACGGAAAACGAAAACCAACAATGGAATATGGGAGAGATACATGAGTGAGCGCACAAAGCCATAGAGATAAATGATGATATTACTTCAATCTTAGTCAAGATACCGAAAAGTATCCAAAATTAAGTTCTACCGCTTTTCAGATCAAATTACATCCTATTCGCTCCATGATTTTCATACTGAATACTTTTCCTTCATTGTTTGTGGACATCTCTTTGTTGAATGGTGAGTTTGTGCGTGGACAACTCCTTGTCGAAGTGTGAGTTTGTGCGTGCACAGTTCCTTGTCGAAGTATGAGTTTGTGCGTGGAAAACTTTTATTGTTATCTTCACTTCCAAAGAGCTAGTCTGGTATGGTAACTGCGGTCAGCGGTTCAAAGGTATTCATTATATAATCTTAGAAAAGGACATCCATAGAAGGAATTCAGGAGAGTGCTCTAGCAACTTGCTGAGCATAGAGGAAGGAAGAAGGGCGAACCGAGGCGGAGGTGTTGGTAGAAGAATAAGTGAATGAAGGAGAAGAGTAAATTTTAAAGGTAGGATATAAATCGCCTGATGGAATAAAGAAAGTGGTCATTTAATATTTAGTGTCTGAATCCTTCCACAGGTAATGCGAGGAAGGAGGTGAACGTGACAGAATATTGTGGTGACATATTCATGATATAATCTTAGGAGAGGACATCCGTAGAATATTGGTAGAGGAAGAAGTGAATGAATGAGAAGAGTAAATTTCAAAGGTAGGAAAGAAATTGCCTGATGGAATAAAGAAAGTAGTCATTCAAAATTTAGTGTCTAAATCCTTCCAAGGTAATGCGAGGAAGGAGGTGAACGTGACAAAATATTGTGGTGACGCACTTATATGTTGCATAGAGAGTTTGGTGGAGTCCTGAATAATGGACTCGGTTGCCTTGTTCCATGCGAACCATTGCAGAGAAATAATGTAGAATTTCGGGCATTACAGTGGCAGGGTTCGACTTGTGGACGATTAGAGCCTGGATATCATAGGAGTGGGGGATTTTTTCCTCTAGATGAGCTTAGGTACGAAGTGGACCTTGAAGAATGTCAAGTTCATTACAAACCTTAAGTTGTTCACTCGATCTAGATTGATCAAGCCACATCCACTGTAGGAATTTTGTTGTGGAAATTGAGTGACCAGTGAATGTGAGAATGAATTTTGTTGTGAAAAGGTTGGGTATTGGTATAGTGGTGTGTATTGGTTTGGTTGTGGGGAACTGTTTAATAAACTTGTAAATGAGCAATTTGATGATTGGTAAAGACTATATTCACCGAAACGTAAGAGGGTTGTGTTTTATCAAAAAGGGTTATCGCGATTAGGTGTGTATTTGTTTTAGTTGGATGTTCGGGTGTTTGAAATTTGATCCAGTTTTGAAAGAATTTTTGAGAGTGTGATAGAAGTGTGTTTAGTGAGATAGAAGTATAGAAAAGGATGTGAAATATATATAATCAGTGTGTTATTTATAGGTGAGTAAAAGTAATTTTTGAAAAAAAATATATATCTTTTTTTTGTTTTCCAACGGTCATATGATCGTTCCATCACATGAAGCCGACAATGTACAGGAACAAAGGACGTAAGACGCGGGGATGGGGCAGTGTTTGCACGTACCCATTTTTCAAGTGGTAGGGAAGCTTGTGATGTTCCACTCCTATACCCTAACCTTAGGCATCGATTCATTAGAAGATTAAAAGATTGCATGTATTTTAAAAATATCTTGTTATTCAAAAATAAATAAACTTATGAAACATAAATAATACAGATATTGTAGGATTAGACATAAGATATTGCAGAATTAGTCATGTTTGAGATAAACTAAATAAATAAATGTTTTGATAAGCCAAGTTAATAAGATTGAGCTTAACCGGAAAAACAATATAGAATAAATCCCAAAAACTGGGTTTTTTAGCACAACTTTATAACAATCACATAATTATAGACTTTAAACTTCAAACTTGGATATGTTAGAAACCGCTTTTAAAAAATCTAACGGAATGATCCAGTTTCGCCCTGAAATAGGCAATCTGATGGGTCCGGTTTTGGATAGGTTAGAAGCCGCTTTTGCTGTATTGTCAAAAACGTTTCCAAATATTAAACTTCAATGGAATATATAACTTAAAGTTCTATTATTTTTATTTTAATGAAGTTGAGCTTTACATATATTACGGATGATGATGCTTTATCCCTTATGCTAATAACTTTGAGATTTGTGTATTAAATTAAAAGTGATTGAAAATAAGCGGGAAACACTTACATATATTATGTGATTATACATACTAAATTGAATTTAAAAGAAATAATACACATGATGGTGGTTGAATGAGATTGGTAGCAGACAGGCAAGAAACAAAAGCCAATAAGCTTTGTGTTTTCATCGTATATCAGTAGGTTCATGAAAAACGAGTCATACATTGCATTATAAATGATGGTTTAGTTGATACAAAAGAAAAAGGCCGCTTAAGGATAATGAAAGCAAATAAATTGTATTATATAAGAGAAAGAGAAAAGATCATATATATGTATGTGAAGCAATGTGGGATAAAGAAAAAAAATCTCAATTAATGTGGTAAAAAAATTTAAATTAATAGATTGGTTATATTAAGTGAGAATTTGAAAGGCAATGGATGTTTCAAATGCATGTGGTGAGAGGAAAAAATACTCTTAGTTTAAATTAAATATTTTAAATTGAAACTTGACCGAATAATTAGTTTTTATAAACCCTAAACCCTAAACCCTAAAAGTAAAAAATTAAACTGAAATTAAATAGAAATTATATCCATGCATAATCTGTAGGTGGATGTTATTAAAATAATGTGGTTCGAGATAAGTATTTTTTTCTTAAATCATATTATTTTTAATTTTATTTGATTGTGTTTATTCATCATACATGTTACGAATTTTTTATCTTTCAGTAATTTGATACATATATCTATCATCAAATAATTGAAAATAATGAGGATATGTTTATAATCTTTTTAAAAATAGTATAAGAATAATATGTATTTGTCTATACTATAAATACATAATTTTCTTCATACGCAACGCGCGGGCATTCGACTAGTTAGACATAAGATATTGCAGAATTAGACATGTTTGAGATAAATTAAATAAATAAATGTTTTGATAAGCCAAGTTAATAAGATTGAGCTTAACCGGAAAAACAATATAGAATAAATCCCAAAAACTGGGTTTTTTAGCACAACTTTATAACAATCACATAATTATAGACTTTAAACTTCAAACTTGGATATGTTAGAAACCGCTTTTAAAAAATCTAACGGAATGATCCAGTTTCGCCCTGAAATAGGCAATATGATGGGTCCGGTTTTGGATAGGTTAGAAGCCGCTTTTGCTAAACAGTGTCAAATTTTCACAAAGTTTTATGGTTGATCGGAAACGAACATTCCTAATTGTTTTCACCCGATTGAGATCATTTAAGGGCCAAAATTATATTTTTTTTTTATACTTTTTGTTTTATAGACGATGGTTGTCTGCCCATGGGTTCGTGTAAGGGATCGAAACCTTACAAGTGAAGCCTCAAAAACCTTATGGTAACGTTTGGTACGTAGTATTGGATGGAACAGAACATAACAACTCATTTTGAAGTATCATTTGGCGCGGACGGGACTAGAACAATGACCAAGTCAAATGCGAATAATTCATTAAATTTTAGTCCCACCAAATAGGATGGAACAAGGCGGAACACGAAGCCAAATGAAAAAGAGTCATCTTACTCGTCTCTCATCTATAGTCGATCGCTACTCACACCCACACCCACACCCACATCCACACCCATACCCACACCCACACCCCACCCTATTCACCACCACCCACCCCACCCTCCCACCCACCCCATCCCACCTACACCCACACCCCTACCCCAACCCTCAACCTCCGCATCCCACCTTACCCCACTACCCCACCTAACCCCTACACCCCTACCCTCACATATACACATATACGAGGTTTCTTATTTATAATTATAGTATGATAAAAATATTTTAGAAACATTTTACAAATTAAGGACAACCTAATAACTTTAACGTAGTTTTATGTATTGTCCTAGCATGACCAAACACTAAAGATAATAACTAATTTAGTCTCGTCCAGTCTAGTTCCGTCCCGTCTCATCTTGTCCATGTACCAAACGCTACATATATAAACAACTATTATAAAGAAGTGAAGGATACAAATGATATTTGGTTAATTGTTAAATCCAGGGTAAAAATCCATTTACCAAATTTTGGGAAATCCAACCCCGATTTACTGGATAGAAAAATCTGATTCGAAAATTAAACATTCAAATCTTAAATAACCTAGTCCGGATTAAATCCCAATAAAAAAAGTTGATTTGATTTATGCACCTCTACATCCATGAGAAGTTGTTGCGCATTGGCCTCTTTCCTTAAATGAGTAAATGTTTCTCATTGTTTTGATATACAAAGTAATTGCAAATCTACATGAAACAATAAAAAAATATATATTGCAATGATTGGCATAACTTTATCTTGATAAAATTCTTATCTACAGTCAAAACTTATACCAACCGGCAACCTAAAGTGAAATGATTATTCATTGTATGACAATGTTTATGTTTATTTATGTTCATACATGCACGGCAAATAGTGTTGCGGAAGAGTGGACAAACTAAAGTGTATTAGTGTGTAAGGCTGTGCGGTGTGGATTTCCCTCACCTCTTATTTTTTATCAGCGACATCAGCATCTAATTAGCACCCCCTCAGTCTTCCTCTCATCCCTCGAAACGGTCACTCCTTACTTCTCCTCACTTTTGGTACAACTAATGATGCACAAAATACAACCTTAGCCTTTCCCTTTTTCGTCTCCCCGCGAATCGAAAAGCTCTTATGCGAGGCTCAAAATGCGGGGTCGCCGCATGGGGGGTGGAGGCTGTGTTCCCCGCAGTGGAGGGCCTCCCCGCACCTCCACACCAGACAGCCTAAAAGCGCAAAACATTTTATCGGTGTTAGTTGTAAAATAGATCTGATTCGACGGATCATTTACAAACCGATAAGGGTTAATGTTATAATTGGATAATAAACCATTAAATCGAAAAATATTATCAAAATAGCTTTGACATTTAACTAAATCGGTTAAGAAAAAAACTCATATCACGTGCACATCGTTATCTCTACAACAATATAATGATGACAATAAAAAATAACTTTGAATATTGCAAAACTTCATAGAACAATAAAACTAATTTGCTAATTTATTCCGTTGATCTTCAACAAGGGCGACATCTATCATCTGTCATTTATTTCAGCTTCACTTCCAGCAATCCATCCAAGGGGCCTAACATAGACCCCAATGGAACACACACGAGACTTGTAAACACTACCATGAAATCCCCCAAACGAATACTTTGGACTGAAATTATACACAAATTTCGGAAGCGAGCCCTTAATAACATTTCCAAAGGGTCCAAACATACGTTTATTGGTCCCAAATGTAATCGAAACCAATTTTTTCGCGCCATATTGACCACTTACAGAAGTCAAATACTCGTCTGGGTCATCAATCGTCGCCTGCAATTTTCAATTCCCGAAAGCAAAAACTGGTTTTAATTAGTTTAATGAAAATTATAGAGAGATGAGTAGATGGACATGGTGAAACTTACCATTTCAAAATTCTGACCACAAGGTTTTCCATGGACTTGTGAAGGAAGCATTCTCCCATTTACAGCGGATACAAATTGGATCGAATAGACCGTGTGTTCTCCGTATGAAATTAGAATTTGCACGATTTTAGTCTTGCCACCGTCGTCCCAAATCAATCCTTTCATTTGGTTGGGTCCCAACTTCAACATGTTTTCCATGATAGCAACTAAAAGATGTTTCAGGTTGTTAGTTTTCGAAGCCCGACTTTAAGTTGTTTGTTGGCATTCTCAAACTATATATTAATGTTGGTGGGGGCTAATAGTTGGAAGATGGAAGATGAAAGCTTGTAGCTTGTTGTTGGAAGCTGGTAAATGGTAGATGGAAGCTGATAGCTGTAGCTTTTATTTGTGCAGAAGTGTTCGGTTTTGAAAGTGTAAAATAATATGAAAATCAAAAGCTAAAAGCTTCGAAAAGCTAAAAGCTCCTAAAAGCTATTTGAAGTAGCTTTTTAATTAGAAACTTTTTGTTTAAAATAAAAGTTAAAAGCTACTACTGGCGAACGAAGTTTTTTCTTAAAAGCTAAAAGCTTTCAAAAGTTCTCAAAATCTGTTTGTCGAACATGCATGATGGTTAGTTAACTTTAACTAATAATTAAATAATTATCTCATGATTAACTTTTCCAATAGTATTTTTATAAAATTAACTAATTTACTTTTGTTTATCTGAAATACTTTATAAAAAATTCTCTTTTAATTTTTAGTTTTTTTAAACATGTCATATTTTAATACAAAATATTTTAATTAAAAAAATATTACTAGAAGATTTTAAGGTTATTGTTAATCAAAGCTTCTGTTGTTATTTGTTAAGTATTATGATGACATGATTTGTAATGAAAATTAGGAGTCACAACCTCTGATTTTTGGGTGTGCCAGATCTCAACACCAAATTCGAGCTGACTCATTGTGAATTCTGATAAATAAACAATTTAATACCAATAATGTGAAATTATGTTGGTGTTTTTTTACTGTTATATTGTCAATGGTTTGAACTTTCAAATTAGGTAATAGATTCACGTCAATGTCGTTATGCGATTTTGTGAATTTTATAATTTTAATTGATTTAGTTGTGGATTTTGGAACATTTTGACCCGACCACGCTAATCGCTAGGTCCATTCCTTGATCCGCCAATTTTCATACTCGAATTAGACATCTGTTAAGTACTGATTAACTGATTGATCATCAAATTACTTTTGGTGGTTAACTGTGAAATCAACCGTTTCCTTTCTAACTTAGAGTTTGCGAAATTACACAAACACATATAAAATAGAAAAAGAAAAAAACTAGGTCAAGTGATGTAGAATGTAGATTCACAATCACATATAAAAACTTTTAAACTTACTTGACTAAAATGTCGAATACTCACTTGGCGCGGTGGCGATCAGGCTGCGAGAGGCGACTGAACTGCCGGATCAGAGCGGCGAGACACAGAACTTCGGCGGAATGTGAATCGTGTTCCGCTCGTCTTCGTCGTTGTTTCAAACTGCGAGACAAATACAGAGGATTAGAATTGAACGTGATAAGAAATGACTGTTTAAAGAACGTGATATAGAGAAGCGACATCGATGTTAGGAGTTGACCAGTGTCGTGAGAGTTGACTATGGAGATTAGATACGAAACCAAAGCCGCGTTTCTGGTTTTCTTTTAGGCCAGCAATTGAGGGCGTACCGCGTGAGTATAACAAATGGTCCAGTAAAATTTATAAACAAAACAAGCTTTGGTAGGTGGATTAGTCAATGAGAAAATTCATATTTAAACTAATTAAGTCTTGGTCATTCTCTTACAATATAAGTGAGAACGTTGTCATATGGTCAATATTTATTATATGTAGCAATCTTTTTCATGATTTTTTCTAATTATAACATTATAATTTCATTTGTTGTTTTTGACATTCTAGCAAAAATTGTAATAATGAAAATTGCTTTGTATTTGGATTACATTGCTATGATAAACTTGAAGATCGCAAATACAAGGGTGGAAAGTTTTAAGGTAAATTTTCAAACACCGCTTACAACCTTATTTTATTTAAAGTAAAATTTTCAAATGAAAGATTTATAAGCAAAAAACCCAAAAAATAGATAAATGTAATACGAAAGGTTCTAAAATGAAATAAACATATAAAATCTAACACTACCTACATGTCAAATTAGTTCTCCCAATATTTGGCTGAAAGAAAAAACTTCATATGACCGTTGAATCAAGACAACCCCAAAGCATCCATGACAAGTTTACAACATCAATCTCATTTTGAGAATGTAATTGCACCCACGAGCCATCAATTGTGCGAACATGAAGATCCTAATTACCATCTGTACGCTGACAAGCAATTCCCAATTTTCTTGATATAGAGCATATCACCGGCTGGTGGAGGGATGAAATGTCAAACTAATGTACTTCCATTGTCTATTTTTGTGACATGATGCAAAAAAGCAACTTTGTTCAGTTTTTTCTCATGCTTAATGGCAGCATACTTTTCTTTTTCTATTTTTTGTGACTTAATGCAAAAAGGTCAAGTTAGTTTCTATTTTCGCGCTAAATACCAACTTACTTTCATTTGTCTATTTTTGTGACCTAATGCAAAATATGACTAGTTAGATTCCAATTTTCTGCGCTTAATAGGAATGTACTTTCCTTTTTTTATGCCACCGAATACAAAAAGGGCAACTTAGTTTTTTTCCCTGCCAAATAGCATATGTACTTTCTTTTTTCTATATTTTGTGATATGATGCAAAATGCCATATATACTTAACCAAGAAAAACAAAGATATAATCAAATACATTTACTTGGAAATATATTAAGGTTTTCAATCTGGATTTTTTATTAAATAATACATTTCTAACATAACTTTGTTTAAAGAAGTTCAGATTTTAATCGAGAATAGATATAATAAAAAAATATTGGTATTGAAAAGAATAACCTTAAATAATTTTAATAATAATAGAACAACAATAATACATTAATATAACAAAGGTAAGAATATTAAATAATGATAATATTATTAATTCATTTTATAATAATAAAAATTTTATTAGTTATTATTCTATTAATATGTATAACCATTGGATGTTGACTATTGATGTGCACGTATTTTACTCAATTAGCATTTTCAAAACTTTAACCAATGTTTGTATTCTATATCACACGCCTATATATCCCTTACGACGCCTCTGTTAGGATAATGTCTGGTGTCTTAACAAGCTAGCAATATTTATATGTTTAGTGTGATCCTTTTAGGTTACATAAAGTATAATTTGAGCATAAAATGACAAAAGAGAACTGTTAGACATTAGTTTGTTAATTTGTCAATTTGAGAATTAACTAGATTCTAAAAAAGTGGAAGGGATAAAATCAAATGACATTGAATTAGAGAAGTGATAACTACTATTATGACTTATCTAGTAATTTAATGATAGCATACAGACGAATCTCGTATTGATAAAGAGTACTAGCTTGATGTTGATACAGATTCTTCAACTATAAAATAAGGGGTCTATGACTTGGTGACACCTTTGTTAGACACTCTTAAGTCTCTAAGCAACATAGCAGAGATACCCTCTTAATCGGATATAAAATGGTTAATTTAGAACATCTTCAATTTACAATGGCCTTCACAAAACAAATCACTTAACAACTATTGTACTGCATAATATAAACAAATACACTCTTAGAAATATTCAGAGATAAAGAGTCATTTACAACAAACAAAAATGTCTTCTACATCCATGAAATCCCCCAAACGAAGACATTGGTTTGAAATTATAACTACCTGTATCAGTTGCATAATTATAATTGGGGCTTCCAAATGGACCGTACTTGCGTTTGTTGGTACCAAATGTAATTGAACCCAATCCTTTAATGTAATGGTCAGCAAAAATGGAAATTAGATACTCCCCAGGGTAATCAAAAGTCATCTGTATTTGTCCAATTTATGAAATTAATTACCAATTCCTTTTGTTCGATGAAAATGAAAGCGAGAGAGATGAGTAATGATATCGAATTTTGAACCATCGGTTTTTCGTTTCGTGCATTTCTGAAGGAACCACTTTCCCATCTACAACATGTACGAATTGGATCGAATTTGACTTCATAAATACCATGTGAAATTCGAATTTGTCGGGGGAGGGGGGGTAGGATGGGGTGGGGTGGGTGCTAGTGAGTGGGTTGGGGCGGGAGTGGGTGGGGTAAGATGGGGTGGGAATGGATGGGGTAGCGCTGTAAATGAACCGAACGTTCAGCGAACCGTTCGTGAACTGTTCGGCGGAAAGTTCGATTATTTAATAAATGAACGAACATGAACACAAATTCTATAACATAAACATTTCAAACCAAAAAAAAAAGGCAAAAAATAACTTTGCATATTGTAAACTCAATAAGCATATGGTATTGATTAAAAACAAGAGAAATGAAATACTGCCTGAGTACTCACGGAGTGCAACTAACAAAACAATAAAACTAATTTGCTACTTTTATGGCATTTATTTTGAACAAGTACTGTGATCATCTTCACTTCTATCACTTCCAATATCTATTTCAGTTTCTGTTTCAGCAATCGATCCAAGGGGCCTAACATAGACCCCAATGGAACACAAACACGACTTGTAAACGTGATAGTGGCATTTTATTACTTCTTTTATAGTTTATTTTAGCATTGTTACCTTTGTTTTTATTTAGTTTGCCCGTATTATTTTGTTATTTCTATTTTTTAGTTATTTCGGATACTTTCGTGGTTTTATGTTTAATTTGCAGGAATTACGAATGCGGAGCGGAACGAGCCGGAACGAGCGAGTAGAACGGGCTAAAAATGACTAATTGGACGCAACGTATGAGCTAATAGAAGACGGGCTGTGGATATTTGATGGATGATCGTTATGGGCTAAGAGCTAAACTTTGGGCTAGACAGTCGTGGGTTTATTTGGGCCGGATATTGGGCTAACAAATAATATTTCGATCGAGTGTTTGCAAAACATCCGGCCAAATACTCTAGCATGCGATCGAGTTCAAGAACGTGATACGGTGGTCCGATCGGTCGAGTAAATAATAAATAAAAACAAAAGCTAACGTGCGGCCGAGCATTTGAAAAGCAAAGAAATGAGAGGAAAAAAAAAACGTGCGGCCGAGTACTCCATGCAAGCCACTTCACTCGATCGAGCAATAGGAATTTGAGGCAAAACCAAAGTGTGCTGGCCGCACACTTTTATGTTCACATTTCACTCTGCCCGCACACTTTGTAATTTCAATCACAGAGGAGTCAGAAGGTTTGGTTTCAAGGTGTGCGGCCCGATCATTTTCGTGAAGGAATTTTTATGCGGCCGAGTAAAAAGAAGTAAATGGCAACTTTGTAATTTTTTCAAGTTCTTTAACATAGGGTTTTACCCTCATTCGAAGACAGCTTCTTTTTTTTTACACAGACGACGGCGGGAGAGCGAGTTTTTGGAGCTTGGGAGAAATATGCACCTTGAAGATTAAATCAAGTTCTTAACTTTGATTTTTATGTTTGGTATTTCTTTCTTTTGTTCCTACTTGATTATGTGTAACTAAACTCTACATAGTTAGTGTTGGGTGAAATCTCTTGGATGATTGTCTAGATTGAATGGTTCTTGAATCTTTGTTAAATTCATGATTGAAACTTTGTTCTAATTATCATATTGTTAGATGCTTTGATTTCATGAGTCCAAGTATTTAATGATTATTGTTATTTGTTTTTAAGATTATGACAACGCAGCGGTCGTCGTGCGGTCAAAAATAAGAGAAAATCTAACACTCACTAGTATAGCGGAGTCAGGGTCGATCCACAGGAGCTTCGTGGTTAGACTAGATGAGAGATTGCCAACTGGTAGTGTCACAGCTACAGTCGGAGGATCCAGTTTCTACCTTCCTAATCATTAGAAACAAAAGCGATGATAAAACACACCCAAGCCAAGCTAAACTAAGCTCAAATGACCTAGTCACTTTCTGAAATCAGAAGTACATCTCTGAATCAGAAGCAATCAAAGGCATCCAAACTAAGCAAACCAAGCAAAGCATAAACTAGCTAATAACTAAAGTTCTACTTGAACAATTACTAGCTAAGATTTAATGCCTAACCCTAACCAAGTTAGCTACTGATTTCAGCAAAGGAAAACAGTCCCAACCAAGTCACAAACAAAATTCAAACACAAACCAAAATCAAAACACAAACAAGCATCCAAAATACTGAAAAACCAATATTAAATGTAACCGAATGATTTTCATTCACAAAACCAATATCCAAACATCAAATCAGTAACCAAATACTACTAAAATAGAAACCTAAGCTTGGTATCAATGGTTGTCACACCCAAAGATACAAACCAAAGCTTACAAATGTTTAACTAAATGAAAATAAAATCTAAAATGTAAAAATACCAAAAGAGAGCTTGCTGGAATGAAATCCTGGAGTCAAAGAGCTTCAAGGTCGATTTTGCACATGGGTCTTTGCTAGGGTTTTCGGCTGGAAATGCCTCTATTTATAGTTGCAAATTTTTCGTGACCGCGCCGCGCAGAAGTGAAATCCGCGGCGCGCGTACTTATCCGATCCCCGTTTTTTCGTCATTTAAATGTGTTCCACCGCCTTAAGCCCGCGTCGCGCAGAAGTGAAATCCGCAGCGCGCGTACGAGTTTCTTTGATTTTTCATTCTTTCCAAACATCCTCCTTTTACACGCTTTTAGTCCCTGTTTCCATTCTTTTTCTCCAAACAAGTCCTGGCACGAAAAGTGAGAATACCCAGACATATTTGATATGATTTTATCAAGAACAGGGCTCAACAACGCCTAAAATACTTAATATTACTAGGCGTTGTCAGATTACGTAATCGATTTTAGAAACAAATGATTTTTATGGGTGCTTATTATTTCATTTCAAAATCATGGAGTTTTAATCTTTAAGGTAGAAGTTAAGCTTTTAGCTTCCTTTAAATTTGGTGATTCTTAAAGTATAATGCTAGTCAATTTATTTAAACCAAATGCTTATTTGATTTATGACTTTGATTAAGAAGGATGTCATAGAGCTTTCTTGATATCCATACAAACTAAGAAGAATCGAGATAACTCTAGCTTTAGAGTTGTTATAGCCATTTTGATTTGAGCAAAGATATTGCACCTAGAACCATAATGATAAACTAGTTAATTGATTCAAGAGATGGAACTCAATGCTAACTCATTTTCTCCCAATTTGTCAAATTATTATTTTCGCAAATAGCAACCTACTTCACTATTTCTCTCTTTTTAGTCTTTATAGTTCAAAACCTTCAAAACCCCCATTATTTACTTTATTTTGTTTTATATATTATCTTTTTGAATTGATCGCATAGTTTTACAAATTGAACCAATCTCCGTGGATACGATCCTTTACCGCTATACGCAAATTTGTGTACTAGAAGTAAGGTTTATTTTTGTTGGCCTCGACAACCACCAAATTTTGGCGCCGTTACCGGGGATTGGTACTTTTAATCAGTTTGTTTTTCTATGCCCAGATCCCTTCGAACAGGTATATTGGAATTCAATCCGGAAATCGAAAAAGAAGCAAAACGCTTGAGGAAGGAAACGAGGCTTCGAAAAGGTCAAAGTTCCGGTGCCACTGTGGAGTTGGGAAATCAATCCGACTCTTCGAGCGGGACGGATATCGAGACCGAGTCAAGCCCCGATACCAGACAAGAAATTCCAGAAACACCCGCAATTATCCCAAACACAACCGATACAATCAACCTTGAACAACCCAACCCGATAAACCCAAATCAAAGAGAGCCAATCCAAATGGAGGAAAACCGCAATCCCGAGAGAACCCTGAGGCAAACGATGGAAACGGATGTCACCCAAACTCCCATTGGTATCCAATATCCCGCTCTTGAACCCGGAATGGAGTTGAAGTCCGGTCTAGTCCATCATCTTCCTACCTATCACGGGTTGGAAAATGAAAATCCTCACAAGCATTTGAAGATGTTCCATATAATTTGCTCGAGCATGACACCGCAAGGTGCTACCGATGATCAAATCAAGTTAAGGGCATTCCCCTTTTCGTTGGCGGATCGAGCAAAAGATTGGTTGTTTTGCCTTCCACCGGGATCGGTAAACACATGGCCCCAAATGGCAAGAGCATTCTTAGACAAGTTTTATCCCGCTACAAGAGCGTCCGCACTTAGAAACGACATTTATGGAATTCGCCAAGGCCAAAGTGAAACACTTCATGACTATTGGTGTAACACCCCTTTTCTCAAACCGTATTTAAAATACAAATACAGTTTTCAAACATATTTTACAACTCGTGACTATAAAATAGCCACTTAAATTTTTGTTTTATTTTACAAACTTAAACTCGAGGGGTATTACAGACTCAATACAGATAACCATAATTTAAACTTACAATGTACAAACCGGTCCCAACTGCAACCTTCGCTCCATTCACCTAAGTACATAGCATTTCAAAAAAAAATAGTATACGTGAGACATAAAGTCTCGTGAGTAATATGGGTTTAGACCCAAAACTTTTATGTTCAAAAATTGAAACATTAAAAGTACACTGCTCAAAACTGATTTATACAATAAATCTCTAAATGTCTCATCTTCTTTACTTTCAAGCTTTAAAAAAATACTTTCTTTCTCAAAACTACTTTCTTTCTCATTTTCTTGTGACCAACTGAAACTCATGAATTAAGTTATTTTAATTCATTCTACTAGCTCCCCTCGCGGGACAGAACAGATCCGCCCACTCGGTTATGCTCATTCTGTCTCCCCTTTGTGACTTGGAACAAATTCAAGCACAAGGGTATACTAAGCTAGACAACTACTTCGCGACGGGAGGTACCATCCCAGTAGTGTCTTCTGATCCCCCGATTATGTGGGTGATCCTAGTCCGGACAACTGGCTCTTACTTCTTTCTTTCTTTAATACTTATCTCATTACATCTCAAATTGGTCAAAATGGGACACCATTTGTAAACAACTCATACTCAAACATTTTATAACTCTTTACTGACAATACTTTCAAAAACTGGTTTTGACATCTTAGTTCACATAAGGAACTTCTTTCAAAATACTTTGCAAACCATACTTCTTAAAAATCTCTTTTAAACACTAAGCTCTTGTATAGAGCTACTTTCAAAACTATTTTCCAAAACTTTAGTATTTGCAAACATTTGGAAAATCTTACTTTTCTGAAAATAACGTTTTGCTATGTACTATAGAAATCCTCATAAAACTCACCTTGGTGTAACTACAAGTCTCTAAGCTTCTCGTATTCCTTTTCCTTTCCCGTGCTCAATAACGTTCGAAGCACCACCTATACAAGTATCATATATATAAATACTCAATAAATACATACTACACTGACTCTACAGTTCTAAGGTCTCATACGTCTCAACTCTAGGTTATAACAAGTGTATAACCATTAATAAACTCGTTTTATAATTTTCTCCGAAATACGCGTATTTTGCTACAGTACCCCCGAGGGGTCGTATTTCAGTTCCGACACTTTTCCATGAAATCTTAGGCCATGTTAGACTTGTGTTTCAAATTTGGAGTTAATTGGACAAGTCTAGCTCAAATCCCAAAAATCAAGTTTTTACAAAACTTGTCATTTGGCCACTGCCGCTACAGTGGTTTTTCCACAAGGTCGGATTACCAATTTGAAAGTTTCCTGCATGTTTTCATACCATTTTAAGGCTATGGCAAAAATTACAGACCAAACGGACAAGCCTAGCATCGAGTTCAAGTCTCAAAAATTGGACAGGCTGTTGTCCAGGAAGAGCACGACTCGTGCTCTTTATGCCTTAAGGATGGCACGACTCGTGCTATGTCTGGATGACTTTTTCTTGACTTTTTGATGAGCACGACTCGTGCTAAACATGGGCAAAACTTGGCACGACTCGTGCCATGCCTGCAGGTGCATTTTGAACTTCGATTTTTAAGCTGCAGACCTCTATTTTGACCCATTAAGTGCTTAATACATATCTTAATCATTTTACTATCATTCCATGACTAAAACCCTTGCTTTACATCAGGTTTTAAGCCATGGAATCACTGATTCCAATTCCATTTCTTTAGAAACCCGTTTTTCACTATTTTCACCAAAAATCCATCTTTTTGAAATTAACCACTTAGGAGTGTCTTAATACTTCCTAAGTGATCATTTGGACTCAACAAAACCATACAAACTGGTCTTAATCTTTCAACCCATGAATTAGGGTTCTTGAACAAAAACCACCATTTCTTGATTTTCACATATTCTATAGCTAGAACATGCTAAATGGATGATTTTGAACAAGATGGTTCCATTAGATCATAACTTCTGGAAAATCAGAAGTTGAGAATCAACTCCCGTTCAAGAATTTGAGTTCAAAGGCTAGGATAGTACCTCTTGGGGCTTGGAATCACTAATTCCAAAGCTTTTTCTTGATTTCCTTGGCAAAGATTCTTGAACTTCTTCTTCTTCCTCTCGTTCTCTCTAGCTCTCTCTCGTATGTTCTGAAATGTTCTACTGAGTTCTTCAAATAATGGGGAGAATAACTATCATATAATATATATATTTAATTTTTATAAAAACTTTGCATTTTGGTCCCTAACCTTCCATTTCTTCTACAAAAATGGTTCAAAAGTCATAACTTTACCATTTATGCTTCATTAACTTCCAACTTAACATTTTCTTGACATTTTGGTCATTTCCATGTCAAATGACCATTTTGCCCTTTTCGGCCATATTTCACTATTCATGCGGTAAAACTTCAAATTTCATATAAACTTTTATTTCTTACATTATTATTTCACAAATACATATCATTTTACATAATAGACTTATAACGTGTCAAAAGACCGTTTTACCCTTTTACAACTTTTTCACGGGTTCTTACAGTCACCCCTTCTTATGCAGATTCCGTCCTCGGAATCTTTTCGTAATCTGTGAAATTCGGATATCTTCTCTTCATTTCCTCTAACGTCTCCCAAGTCAAGTTTGACCCCAGGGGATGCTTCCACTTGACTAGTACAAGGTCAATCTCCTTGTTCCTTAGCTTCTTAGTCTGCATTTCTAGAATCACTTCAGGTTCTTCAATCAGTCTGCTAGGAGTCTCCACCCTCAAGTTTGTATACAATATTGTTAACTCTTCTTTACCAAAGTACTTTTTCAAGTAGCATACATGAAAGGTATCATGTATTCCACTAAGTTCTGGTGGTAATTCCAGTTTGAACGCCTGTAACTCAACTCTCTTCAGGATTTTAAAAGGTCCAATGTATCTTGGACTCAATTTTCCTCTCTTGCCAAATTTGACCACTCCTTTCCATGGCGACACTTTTATCATCACCAAATCTCCTTCTTGCAAGTCATATGGTCTCTTCTTTAGATTCGAGTAACTCTTTTGCTGATCTTGTGCTGCTTTCATGTTGGCTTGAATTACTCCAATCTTCTCATTGGTTACTCTAACAATCTCTGGCCCTGTAAGCTTAGTTTCACCCGCCTCCAACCAGCATAAAGGAGTTCTACACTTTCTACCATACAATGCCTCAAAAGGTAGCATTTTAATGCTAGAATGGTAGCTGTTGTTGTATGCAAACTCCACTAATGGCAGGTGTTCATCCCAACTGCCTCCAAACTCCATCACGCATGACCGTAGCATGTCTTCTAATGTCTGGATCGTTCGTTCACTCTGGCCATCCGTTTGTGGATGATACGCTGTACTTAGCTGGATTCTCGTCCCCATTTTCTCTTGTAAGGCACTCCAAAAGTTAGAGGTAAATCTGGGGTCTCTGTCTGACACGATTGACAACGGTGCACCATATCTTCTTAACACTTCATCTGTATACAACTGGGCTAACTGCTCCAATGGAGTAGTTTCTTTTATGGCTAGAAACAGTGCACTCTTGGTCAACCGATCTACTATGACCCATATGCTATCATAACCTCTTCTCGTTCTCGGTAACCCGACAATCAAGTCCATGGTTACATCTTCCCACTTTCCGGCTGGAATGTGTAATGACTGAGCATCTCCATGCGGGACCTGATGTTCCGCCTTGACTTGTGCACAAATAACACACTTGGAGATGTACTTAGATATCCTCTTCTTCATTCCAGGCCACCAGTACTGTCTTTTCAGATCTTGATAAGTCTTGGTACTCCCTGGATGTATGGAATACTTTGACTTATGCGACTCTTCTAGAATTAGCTTTCTCAATCCTCCTGCTTTCGGTACCCAAATGTGGTTCCTGAAAGTCTTCAATCCTTGACTATTGGTCTCAAACTGTATGTCTTTTCCTAACTTTTCATCTTTTAAGTCTCCACTTTCTTCAACTTTCTGTTGAGCTGCTTTAATCTGTTCTATGATACTGGACACCAGTTCTATGCGCATTGATCTTGCCTTGATTCTTTTCTCAGGAGCTTTTCTACTCAATGCATCTGCTACTACATTGGCTTTACCTGGATGGTAAACAATGTCGCAATCATAGTCACTGATCAGTTCTAGCCATCTGCTCTTCCTCATGTTCAACTCTTTTTGAGTGAACACATACTGCAAACTCTTGTGATCGGTGAATAGCTTGCACTTTGTACCATACAAGTAATGTCTCCAAATCTTCAAGGCAAACACGATCGCTACAAGTTCTAGATCGTGGGTTGTGTACTTTTTCTCTGGATCTTTCAACTGTCTGGAAGCGTATGCTATAACCTTTCCTCTTTGCATCAACACACAGCCAAGCCCCCGATGCGAGGCATCGCTGTATACTTCAAAGTCTTCTGTCCCATCTGATAATGTAAGGACAAGCGCGTTACACAACTTCTCTTTTAAGGTAGCGAAAGCTCTTTCTTGTTCCTCTTGCCATCTGAATTTCTCTTCTTTCCGGGTTAGCCGTGTGAGTGGCACTGCTATACGGGAGAAATCCTGAATGAATCTCCTGTAATATCCGGCAAGACCGAGAAAACTTCTAACTTCTGTTGGCATCTTGGGTGGCTCCCATTTCATCACTGCTTCAACTTTTGCTGGGTCAACTTTTATACCTTGGATCGAAACTACATGCCCAAGGAACTGCACTTCACGCATCCAAAACTCACACTTGGAGAACTTGGAATATAATTGTTCTCGCTTCAAAGTTTCAAGTACTAACCGTCGATGACTCGCATGCTCTTCTTTATTCTTTGAGTATATCAGGATGTCATCTATGAACACTATAACAAACCGGTCTAGAAATGGTTTACAGACCCGATTCATTAAGTCCATAAAGATCGCTGGTGCATTCGTAAGACCGAATGGGATTACTAGGAACTCGTAATGCTCGTATCGTGTACGGAACGCTGTCTTCTCTATATCACTTTCTTTTACCCTGACTTGGTGATACCCAGATCTCAAATCAATTTTTGAGAAATAACCTGCTCCTTGCAACTGGTCGAACAAATCGTCTATTCTGGGCAACGGGTAACGGTTCTTGATGGTAATCTTGTTCAATTCTCTGTAATCAATGCACATCCGCATTGATCCATCCTTCTTCTTTACAAACAAAATTGGAGCACCCCACGGAGATGAACTAGGCCTGATGAAGCCTTTATCTAGTAACTCCTGCAACTGGGACATTAATTCCCGCATCTCTGTTGGTGCTAACCGGTACGGTGCTCGTGCTATTGGAGAAGCTCCTGGAACAAGATCTATCCGGAATTCAACCTGCCTTTCTGGTGGCAAGCCTGGTGATTCATCTGGGAAAACTTCTGGGAATTCTTTTACTATTTCTATGTCTCTATATGTCTGTTTTACTTTGTCTTCAATCATCACATAGGCCAGGAAAGATACACATCCTTTCCTGATACATCTTCGAGCTTTTGCTACACTGATGATACTTGGCACATGCTTTCTTCTTTCCCCATATACGTACACCTTAGCTCCTAAGGTTTTAACTGACACTCTCTTCTGTCCACAAGCTATCTTCGCATCATTTGCACCAAGCCAATCCATCCCAATTATTACATCAAATGACTTAATTCCAATGGGAAGGAGATTAAGTCGGAACTTCTTGCCGTTAATGTCGAGTTCGCAATCTCGGTACATGTGCTGAACTTCAATAAATTTCCCATCCGCTACTTCTACCTCAAAAACTAGATCTAACAATTCTAATGGAACTCTCAATCTGGCTCCGAATCCATGGGACACGAATGAATATGTAGACCCGGAGTCAAACAACACATATGCAGGTGTCGAGTTGATCAGTAGTATACCTGAGACCACATCGTGCGTCTCCCTCGCCTCTTCCCTGGTGATCTGAAAAGCTCTAGTCTTCACCTTCTGGGGTTTTGTCTTCTTCTGAGCTGTTGACACCACAGTTTCTCCTGCCTTGTTTGGGCAGTTGAAACTATAGTGCCCCATCTGATGGCATGAGAAGCACTCCACTTCACTGGCTTTCTTGGCTTTGTAGTCTTTCGCTTTGTGACCGAGTCCGCCACAATTAAAACAAGTGTTTGATCCCGCTCGGCACTCGCCTCTATGTTCTTTCCCACATTTCTCACACTTCTTTACACTACCCTGTCGACTTTGACTTGAACTTATCATCCCTTTCTTCTTTATGTTCCCACTGCTACTAACTGTCTTCCTCTTGTCACTAAAACCAGATCCTTCCTCCTTTCTTTGTTTTCCAATATCTTCCACGGTTCGGGCAGCATTGATCGCCCCATCTAATGTTTCAGCTTTCTTTACTTCTAACTCATAGTTCCATGGCAAACCCCGGACGTAGCGGTTAATTCGGGACCACTCACTGGGGTAAGACTCCCCCACAAAAGGCAACATGTCGCAAAACTTCTTCGTATATTCGTCCATCGTCAAGTCCCCTTTCTTTATTGTTAAGAAATCTTCGTTCATTTTCTCCAAATCTCGCGTGGGACAGAATTTATCTTTGAGACACGAGACAAACTCCGCCCATGACCAACCATATACAACATCCTTTCCCAAGCTTTCGTATTTGGTGTTCCACCACACCAGAGCATCATCCTTCAACTGCCGGGAGGCGTAGTTGACTTGATCTTTTTCTCCACATTTACTAGCTTGCATCACTTGTTCGATCTCTCGGACCCATCGCATTGTCACCTTTGGCTCAAAACTGCCATGGTATTCAGGCGGTTTGCAAGCCATAAAGTACTTAAAAGAACAGCCCTTTTCTTCCTTCTTGTTCCCTCCACTAACCGCTTCCTCAGTCGTCTTCTTGGAGACTTCTTGTGATGATTGGGCACTAGGTTCACCCATTCGGATATCGATTATATTGTTTACATCCTGTCTCAACTCATTTCGTAAGTTATTGATTAGAAACTGAATTGCCTCCATAGTGACAGGTTGTGGTGGTGGGTTTGGGTCAGCCTCATCATTTCGAATAACATGTGGTCCACTTCCTCTTGAAGAAGTGTGACTGCCCTCACCCCTGTCAGCTTGTCTTCCGCCTTCCATTACTATATAGATGAACAAAATATCTGTTTAATACGCAATTCTATATAGTATTTCGAAAGCGGTAGCATGTTATCTCCTTATCTTGACAGCACTTTTAATAGCAATCATACTCACTTTATACCTTCTATAGGTCTAAATGTACCTCTACATTACTAAGACACCTTACTACTACTCTTGCTAGTTTAAGCCTAGGATGGTATTCCAACCTAATTCGCTTAAACTATGGCTCTGATACCAAAACTGTAACACCCCTTTTCTCAAACCATATTTAAAATACAAATACAGTTTTCAAACATATTTTACAACTCGTGACTATAAAATAGCCACTTAAATTTTTGTTTTATTTTACAAACTTAAACTCGAGGGGTATTACAGACTCAATACAGATAACCATAATTTAAACTTACAATGTACAAACCGGTCCAACTGCAACCTTCACTCCATTCACCTAAGTACATAGCATTTCAAAAAAAAATAGTATACGTGAGACATAAAGTCTCGTGAGTAATATGGGTTTAGACCCAAAACTTTTATGTTCAAAAATTGAAACATTAAAAGTACACTGCTCAAAACTGATTTATACAATAAATCTCTAAATGTCTCATCTTCTTTACTTTCAAGCTTTAAAAAAATACTTTCTTTCTCAAAACTACTTTCTTTCTCATTTTCTTGTGACCAACTGAAACTCATGAATTAAGTTATTTTAATTCATTCTACTAGCTCCCCTCGCGGGACAGAACAGATCCGCCCACTCGGTTATGCTCATTCTGTCTCCCCTTTGTGACTTGGAACAAATTCAAGCACAAGGGTATACTAAGCTAGACAACTACTTCGCGACGGGAGGTACCATCCCAGTAGTGTCTTCTGATCCCCCGATTATGTGGGTGATCCTAGTCCGGACAACTGGCTCTTACTTCTTTCTTTCTTTAATACTTATCTCATTACATCTCAAATTGGTCAAAATGGGACACCATTTGTAAACAACTCATACTCAAACATTTTATAACTCTTTACTGACAATACTTTCAAAAACTGGTTTTGACATCTTAGTTCACATAAGGAACTTCTTTCAAAATACTTTGCAAACCATACTTCTTAAAAATCTCTTTTAAACACTAAGCTCTTGTATAGAGCTACTTTCAAAACTATTTTCCAAAACTTTAGTATTTGCAAACATTTGGAAAATCTTACTTTTCTGAAAATAACGTTTTGCTATGTACTATAGAAATCCTCATAAAACTCACCTTGGTGTAACTACAAGTCTCTAAGCTTCTCGTATTCCTTTTCCTTTCCCGTGCTCAATAACGTTCGAAGCACCACCTATACAAGTATCATATATATAAATACTCAATAAATACATACTACACTGACTCTACAGTTCTAAGGTCTCATACGTCTCAACTCTAGGTTATAACAAGTGTATAACCATTAATAAACTCGTTTTATAATTTTCTTCGAAATACGCGTATTTTGCTACAGTACCCCCGAGGGGTCGTATTTCAGTTCCGACACATTTCAACGAAATCTTAGGCCATGTTAGACTTGTGTTTCAAATCTGGAGTTAATTGGACAAGTCTAGCTCAAATCCCAAAAATCAAGTTTTTACAAAACTTGTCATTTGGCCACTGCCGCTACAGTGGTTTTTCCGCAAGGTCGGATTACAAATTTGAAAGTTTCCTGCATGTTTTCATACCATTTTAAGGCTATGGCAAAAATTACAGACCAAACGGACAAGCCTAGCATCGAGTTCAAGTCTCAAAAATTGGACAGGCTGTTGTCCAGGAAGAGCACGACTCGTGCTCTTTATGCCTTAAGGATGGCACGACTCGTGCTATGTCTGGATGACTTTTTCTTGACTTTTTGATGAGCACGACTCGTGCTAAACATGGGCAAAACTTGGCACGACTCGTGCCATGCCTGCAGGTGCATTTTGATCTTCGATTTTTAAGCTGCAGACCTCTATTTTGACCCATTAAGTGCTTAATACTTATCTTAATCATTTTACTATCATTCCATGACTAAAACCCTTGCTTTACATCAGGTTTTAAGGCATGGAATCACTGATTCCAATTCCATTTCTTTAGAAACCCGTTTTTCACTATTTTCACCAAAAATCCATCTTTTTGAAATTAACCACTTAGGAGTGTCTTAATACTTCCTAAGTGATCATTTGGACTCAACAAAACCATACAAACTGGTCTTAATCTTTCAACCCATGAATTAGGGTTCTTGAACAAAAACCACCATTTCTTGATTTTCACATATTCTATAGCTAGAACATGCTAAATGGATGATTTTGAACAAGATGGTTCCATTAGATCATAACTTCTGGAGAATCAGAAGTTGAGAATCAACTCCCGTTCAAGAATTTGAGTTCAAAGGCTAGGATAGTACCTCTTGGGGCTTGGAATCACTAATTCCAAAGCTTTTTCTTGATTTCCTTGGCAAAGATTCTTGAACTTCTTCTTCTTCCTCTCGTTCTCTCTAGCTCTCTCTCGTATGTTCTGAAATGTTCTACTGAGTTCTTCAAATAATGGGGAGAATAACTATCATATAATATATATATTTAATTTTTATAAAAACTTTGCATTTTGGTCCCTAACCTTCCATTTCTTCTACAAAAATGGTTCAAGAGTCATAACTTTACCATTTATGCTTCATTAACTTCCAACTTAACATTTTCTTGACATTTTGGTCATTTCCATGTCAAATGACCATTTTGCCCTTTTCGGCCATATTTCACTATTCGTGCGGTAAAACTTCAAATTTCATATAAACTTTTATTTCTTACATTATTATTTCACAAATACATATCATTTTATATAATAGACTTATAACGTGTCAAAAGACCGTTTTACCCTTTTACAACTTTTTCACGGGTTCTTACAGTTGGGAACGATTCAATAGTCTTTGTGCAAATTGTCCCCAACATCAAATTCCCAAACAACTTCTCATCCAACACTTCTATGAAGGTTTGCTTCCCATTGAAAGGAGGTTGGTTGATGCTTCTAGTGGCGGTGACATCTTTAGCAAAACACCACAACAAAGTAGAGAAGTCATATCAACCATGGCCGCAAATTCACAACATTTTGGGCCCCGACAAGACATGCGTAGAGACCTACAAACACAAACGAAGGAAGTAAACGCATCGAACCTTGAAGCAAATCTTGTCGAGTTGACTACCATTGTCCAACAATTCGTGAAAGGAAATGGTCAACAAGCGTTGATGTGTGGTGTTTGTGCCAATGTGGGACATCATACGGATATGTGTCCTACTTTACATGAAGATGATGCACAAGTGAACGCGATGATGGGAGGACACCAAGGTCAACACCAAAGGCACTCGGATTATCATGCATCTTATCATTCAAGTTGGAATCTGAATCCCAACTTGAGTTATGCGCCTCAACAACAACAACACTACCAACAAAGACCACAATACCAACCGCAATATCAACAACAACAACCCCAACGACAACCAAGTAGTTCCAAAATGTCGCTCGAAGACATTGTGAAATCATTGGCCACAAGTACTTATAAGTTCCAACAAGAAACTAAAAATAGCATTGCAAACCTAGAAGCTCAAATTGGAGATCTAACATCATCCGTGAGAAAGTTGGAAGCTCGTGGTAGACTCCCCTCCCAAACCGCAAAGAATCCTAGAGAAACCGCCAATGCAATTTCTTTAAGGAATGGAAGGCAAGTTGGAGGAAATGAAGTCAAAGGAACTACTCAAGAAGAAGAAGAGAAGATTGGAGTTGTTCCTAGCAAAGAGCCCATTGTTGATGAAAAAGTGGAGACGCCGATACCAACGCCTTTAGTCATACCACCACCTTTTCCTTCCCGATTTGCTACTTCAAAGAAAAAAGAAGAGGAAAAGGAGATCATGAACATGTTGCGAAAAGTGGAGATAAATATTCCTTTGTTAGACGCAATCCAACAAATTCCAAGATATGCTAAAATTTTGAAAGATCTTTGCACTAACAAGAGGAAGTTGAAAGGGAATGAGAAGATCTCTATGAGCGAAAATGTGTCCGCCATCCTTCAAAGAAAATTATCGCCCAAATGCAAAGATCCGGGCATGTTTACCGTCCCATGCAAAATAGGGGACGTCATGATAAGTAGTGCCATCCTTGATTTGGGTGCTTCTATCAATGTCATGCCCTATTCGGTTTATAAATCGCTTAATGTCGGTCAATTGAGCAAAACGGGTGTTGTAATTGAGTTGGCGGATAAATCAAACATTTTTCCTAGAGGTGTGTTGGAGGATGTTCTAGTGCAAGTAAACCAATTGGTTTTTCCCGCGTATTTCTATGTCATTGATTTGGATGAGAAATCATCTTCCAAATCCGGTTTGATATTATTGGGAAGACCATTCTTGAGTACGGCTAGAACCATTATAGATGTCCATGGTGGTTCCTTTACTATGGAGTTTGATGGTGAAACGATTGAGTTCAACATTAATGAAGCCATGCGGTGCCCGAGTGATGTGTCACCATTGTACTTCGTTGATAAGATTGATCCCTTGGATCGACACCGAATTGATTTGAGCGTGGATAAATCGTCGAGAACGAGGGTGCGAAAAAGATTTGACAAAAGGAATTTGAAGCGGAAAAGGTTACTCATCTTTCAAGCCGAAAAATGAAGGAACGATGATTGGGTTGGAAGTGTGCAAATTGACGAAATATGGAGTGATATTTGTAGATCCTCCCGACTCCGATGCACGTTTCTTGGATAGCATGGGCATGAATGCCCCCAGAGATGTCAAAACTTGAGTTGGTACCACGTCTTGCCAAAGACGTTAAAGAAGTGCATCTTTTTGGAAGAAAATTCGTAAACCGAATCTTTCTCGATCACAAATAAAATTTTTGCAACATTTTGATAATTTCAAGTTGCTTTTGAATTTAAATAAATATTTGAGATCCTTATCTAAAATTATAATTTTCATTCCCATTTTCAAAAACAATTTTAAATTTGGATCTAGTCTTTTTTTTTAAATATTTTTGAAAAAAAAATTTCCCAAGGTTTACATTGCCAAAAGCCTTTCGCAACTTTAAAGCTAAACTCGCTCTTTTTAGTCTCCGATCCCAAAATTCAAATACGCCGAAACCAAAAATATAGTCGCCGAAAAAAAAAAAGCTCGTATACTAAAGTTTCAAGCTTGGGGTGGTTACCCTTCAAGCTTTCAAAGCAAGCGACAAGGATTGCGGTACACGACATTTCCTGACTTCCAATTTTGAGATCAAACGATGCGTTCGACAAAATACGGTACTCTTGTTCCTTTTACCGTTTTATTTGTTATAATTGTTTGGAATGTCGTGGATTTTTAAAAAGTTTCCGATTTAACTTTCTTTTCCCCTTTTGTCCCAAGCATTGAGGACAATGCTTATTTTTAAGCTTGGGGTGGGTAATTCTATTTTATTTTCTTTGTTATTGCATTTTTAGGCATTAAAAAATTCAAAAATTTTCAAAAAATATTTTATTTTTCTTTCATTTTTTTTAGTTCTTTGTAAACTTTGCATTATTTTAATTGCATCTTTAATTTATGTCACATGCATTTTTGTTATCTCTTATTTCTTATATCTATGACACCTTTAATTGTAATCATAATATGTTTGCATGACCAATTTCTTGCATTCTTGTGCCCCGTGTATATACGATTTTGCTAGCTTGTGAAACTTTAGCCCATCAATAAGAACATTTATTTGTTAATGTGTTTAGTATAAGCACGTTTGGTGAGGGTATAAAACGATGCATGTAGTTGAATCAAAATATAAAAAGCATAGCAAGCAAAGGGCGCATGATTACCCGTGAGTTCATCATTGTGTGTAATCGGCTAGAGAAAGTACTATGGAAGTTGCATTAGTTCCCCTTCATGACCAATACATTTGCATAGTGTTCATTAAACATAAGATTTATCGCAAATCGCGATCTTCCAATGAAACGGACAAAAACTTTGTTTTTGCTACCATTTTGATTTCGTTTGGTATTTGTGCTTTTTAGTATTCTAAGACCTCGTGCATATTATTTTTGGTCATTTGTGTGTTTTAGTTTGATTTCTAAAATTAGTCGTGTGATTTTTATATTTACGTTTTTGCAAAAATTGTAAATTATTATTTTATGTAGTCATTTTTAGAAAAACTAATGAAGTTAATTTTATGGTGAAATTCCAGAAAATTATTTCACTTGGTTTTAAAGGATTGGTCAAAAAAATCAAAAAAAATAAATAAAAAACAAAAAGAAAAGAAAAGAAAAGACCGAACCAAGTAATTGCTCAAGTTGTTTTAGTAAAAGTTTTTGGAAAATGTTCTACAAAAATATAATAAAGTGATTACTTGTTTTGAAACCTCGTTTCGTTTTGGTTTCAAAATAACAACTAAATCTCGTTTTGAACGGATATTTTACAACTTCGTTTATTGACTATGTTTTCATCTCTTTATCCACTTTTAGTCAAGGTGAAGTGTGAGATTAAGTTGTTTTGGTCGTTTTAGATATTTATGTAGTATTTTGTATTTAGGATTTCATGTTGTCGTCTTTGTTTTTGTTCCTCTGTTTTTGGAAGATCATGTGTTTAGTGTGTGGTATGCAAAATGTGGTCGGTTGGAGGACTTGAGCAAATTCAACTTAGTATAATTACCTTGTCCGACATCCGAGCACCCCTCCTATAAAATGAGAGTTCATAACCAGATATTTGAAGACGGCGATTGCGAGATCACACATCTTGTGGCATGAGTGAATAAACACGAGGAGAGTGAACAATTGTGAGCACGTCCTTTGCTTGTGCCATGCGAGTTATATCTAGTGAAGGTGCATGTGTTGCTTTAAATTTTGACCTAACGTGCCTGTGCTATGTGCTTAGTGAATGCTTGTTTCTTTTGATGATTTTTAGCTTCATTGGATGGTATTATTGTTATATGCATGGGAAGCAATGTTAGCATGAATTTAGTTATGATCGATGTTGTCTTGATTGTTACCTAAGGTGTCTATTCTTTTTCCTTTGTTTGTTTTATCATTCCCGATTATTTTGATTCTTGTTTTCCTTGAGGACAAGGAAAGGATAAGCTTGGGGTGATTTGATAGTGGCATTTTATTACTTCTTTTATAGTTTATTTTAGCATCGTTACCTTTGTTTTTATTTAGTTTGCCCGTATTATTTTGTTATTTCTATTTTTTAGTTATTTCAGATACTTTTGTGGTTTTATGTTTAATTTGCAGGAATTACGGATGCGGAGCGGAACGAGCCGGAACGAGCGAGTAGAACGGGCTAAAAGTGACTAATTGGACGCAACGTATGAGTTAATAGAAGACGGGCTTTGGATATTTGATGGATGATCGTTATGGGCTAAGAGCTAAACTTTGGGCTAGACAGTCATGGGTTCATTTGAGCCGGATATTGGGCTAACAAATAATATTTCGATCGAGTGTTTGCAAAACATCCGGCCAAATACTCTAGCTTGCGATCGAGTTCAAGAACGTGATACGGTGGTCCGATCGGTCGAGTAAATAATAAATAAAAACAAAAGCTAACGTGCGGCCGAGCATTTGAAAAGCAAAGAAATGAGAAAAAAAAAGAAACGTGCGGCCGAGTACTCCATGCAAGCCACTTCACTCGATCGAGCAATAGGAATTTGAGGCAAAACCAAAGTGTGCTGGCCGCACACTTTTATGTTCACATTTCACTCTGCCCGTACACTTTGTAATTTCAATCACAGAGGAGTCAGAAGGTTTGGTTTCAAGGTGTGCGGCCCGATAATTTTCGTGAAGGAATTTTTATGCGGCCGAGTAAAAAGAAGTAAATGGCAACTTTGTAATTTTTTCAAGTTCTTTAACATAGGGTTTTACCCTCATTCGAAGACAGCTTCTTTTTTTTACACAGACGACGGCGGGAGAGCGAGTTTTTGGAGCTTGGGAGAAATATGCACCTTGAAGATTAAATCAAGTTCTTAACTTTGATGTTTATGTTTGGTATTTCTTTCTTTTGTTCCTACTTGATTATGTGTAACTAAACTCTACATAGTTAGTGTTGGGTGAAATCTCTTGGATGATTGTCTAAATTGAATGGTTCTTGAATCTTTGTTAAATTCATGATTGAAACTTTGTTCTAATTATCATATTGTTAGATGCTTTGATTTCATGAGTCCAAGTATTTAATGATTATTGTTATTTGTTTTTAAGATTATGTAATCGATTTTAGAAACAAATTAGTAACAAATGATTTTTATGGGTGCTTATTATCTCATTTCAAAATCATGGAGTTTTAATCTTTAAGGTAGAAGTTAAGCTTTTAGCTTCCTTTAAATTTGGTGAATCTTAAAGTATAATGCTAGTCAATTTATTTAAACCAAATGCTAATTTGATTTATGACTTTGATTAAGAAGGATGTCATAGAGCTTTCTTGATATCCATACAAACTAAGAAGAATCGAGATAACTCTAGTTTTAGAGTTGTTATAGCCATTTTGATTTGAGCAAAGATATTGCACCTAGAACCATAATGATAAACTAGTTAATTGATTCAAGAGATGGAACTCAATGCTAACTCATTTTCTCCCAATTTGTCAAATTATTATTTTCGCAAATAGCAACCTACTTCACTATTTCTCTCTTTTTAGTCTTTATAGTTCAAAACCTTCAAAACCCCCATTATTTACTTTATTTTGTTTTATATATTATCTTTTTGAATTGATCGCATAGTTTTACAAATTCAACCAATCTCCGTGGATACGATCCTTTACCGCTATACGCAAATTTGTGTACTAGAAGTAAGGTTTATTTTTGTTGGCCTCGACAACCACCAAAACGCTGCCATGAAATCCCCCAAACGAAGACTTTGGACTGAAATTATACACAAATGGCGGAAGCGAACCCTTAATAACACTTCCAAAGGGTCCATACTTACGTTTGTTGGTGCCAAATGTAACTGAAACCAATTTGTTTATGCCATGCTGACCGCTTACAGAAGTCAAATACTCCTCTGGGTCATCAATCGTCACCTGTAATTTTCAGTTCCCGAAAGTAAAAACTGCTTTTAATTAGTTCAATGAAAGTTATTGGAGATGAAGAGATGGACATGGTAAGACTTACGATATCAAATTTTCGACCAGAAGGTTTTCCATGGACTTCTGAAGGAAGCATTTTCCCATTTACAGCAGATACAAACTGGATCGAATAGACCGTTTGTCTTCCATATGAAATTAGAATTTGCACGATTTTAGTCTTGCCACCGTCATCCCAAATCGATCCTTTCGTTTGGTTGGGACCCAACTTCAACATGTTTTCCATTTGATAGCGACTAAAGGATGCTTCAGGTTGTTAATTTTCAAAACCCTAATGAATCAGGAAGTTATTAGCATCCTTGAACTATATATAAATGTTGGCGAGGGCTAATCGTAATTGATTTGATATCATAGTTAGTTATAATTATTTTCCTAAATAGTGGCTAAAACTTAGAACGTATAACTTTTGTTAGCTTATATGATGACTTGAAAAAAAAAATTAATGACTTATTTGATAGAATGACTTATTTGATAGAAGAAGTTATAAGTTGACAAATAAAAAGTGTTCGGATTGGTCTATTTAAAAAACACTCTTTTTATTCCAATAAGTTATAACGAGATCTAATAAGTAAAGGTGGCCTTATTTATGTATTTTGACTTTTTTGATTATATTGAAAAAGAGTTTTAAAAGTGATTTATTAGCTTATATACATTTGTGGAACACACTTATTGGTTTTCATTTCATCGGGCCAAGGATGAACCCTGCCGTATTTCTCTCTCTACAAGTTGGATAACTGAGAAAGCTAAAAAGGGATTTTTGCTAAAATTGTTATCTTCAGCCTCTTTAATGCTTTCAATTTCATCTGCATCAGCTTTATTGTGTGTATCCTCAGAGCTTAAGTTCTCCAAATCGATAACATTAATGGGGGATTTTGTAGCTTAACATTGGTTCATAACGATCCATCACAAGTTCTTGAACCTCATTGTACACTTTAACAATTCTTCTTGAAGCATGAGAATTATAATGGGTGGAGTTCATGAGAAGCAGTGAAACACATAAAAGTGAAGCACATAGGACAACAAAAGCTGCAATGAGTGATGGTTTCTCCCACGGATACCCCATGTCTGCAAACCCTAATCGTACTGAGAACAACGTTGTCGGGAGCATATTCAACCGAGACCGGATGCCTAAAGTGTACAAAACCGTGGAAATCTTCAGGGTCGTAATCGGCGTATGATGGCGGCAATTTCTAGATCCGTTTTCCACCATCGTCGTTTTTTCTATTCGTCAAATCTCGATTTCAAGGGAGTGGCACCCGTATTCTGAAGCTTTTGAACCTATACAATCATCCGATCTTCATCTTCGCGTTCGTGTTGAATCTCGATCACCGGTGGCCCTAATTACATATTGAGGTAGGAGTGAGAAGGAGCGCATGGTGGCTTCATTGGACTAGTAAAGAGAAAGTCGGGAAGTTGTGAGACAAAGAGAGAGAGAGAGAGAGAGATGGGTTTCGTTTTTGCTTTTTTCTAATTGTTGTAATGAGAAAGAAAATGAAAAAACAAAATAAAAAAGGAAAATATGTCATTTTAGTATTTTCGATACAAAATTGTAGAAATGGTCGTTGCAAAAACTGTGGCTAAGGTCCAAAAACCTTCCGATTCGCAAAAATGGTCATTTTTTCACTATTTTCGTGTGGTTTTAGTCCCTAGGTTTAACAATCAAGAGTTGTCATATGTTATCTTCCCCATGTGCCTTGCACACTAGGGAAGGGAAAAACCGAACCGAAAAATCGAAAAAATGTGACCGAAAAACCTAAACCGAACAAAAAACTAATGTTTTTTTTTATTTTCAAAAACCGAAAACTATGGGTCGATTTCGATTTTTTGAATCAAAAAGTGGAGGAAAAACTGAACTTTACTGATTCGTAGTGAATGCTAAAAATTTATATTTTATCTACATATATTATAAATAAAATCTTTGTAAAATAAACGCATCGGGTGCTTTGGTCTAATTGTTAAGGCATTGGATATAGAAACCAGAGGTCTAGGTTTGATTATTTTCCAATGCAATCTAATGGTTAAGGCATTGGATATAGAAACGAGAGAGGGTCTCAGGTTTGATTCTTTTCCAATGCATTCTATATTCTTTTGTTAGCTATGTCATATGCGTCCCATACCAACAAAGGAATGAAAGCCTCGCCCATATCATTAGTTATATAAACTTATCAATTGCTCTTTAAACTCTTCACTTAAGGATCCCACATCGAAACTTGAAGAAACATCGAGCATCCTCATCATTTATATAAAGGTTTATCAATAAATTTAGGGTGTTAGCCTTATTCAATATAAAACCGAAAACCGAGACCCCGAACCAATCAGTTTTGGTTAGATTTCGGTATGAAATACTCTAAAATCGATGTCATTCGATGTGGGTTCGGTTTTAGGTAAAAAATGTCCGATTCTCATCCCTGCTCACAAGAGGGCAATTTGGTCTATTTAGGTCTAGGGACCAACATTGCAATTATCGATATTACACTTTATTTTTTCTAATTTATTTATTTTGAAACTCTCTCCCTTACAAAATCGAGGCCTAAACCTGCACACATCTCTTTCTCTCATCATCGCCAACGTTAGTCATCTTCGTTGGTCGCTAGACCTCACAATCTCTGTCGATTTTTTGAGGTAACTTGGTTACCTCAGTCGATCCATATTCTCATGTAACCAATTGGTTGTTAAATTCTAGAAGCAGACACAACTCGTTTGCTATGTTAATCTGGCTATTAATCCCTAAACTTTAGTTGTTTAATTTTAAAAGAAACGGAGCATTCCATATTTCCATTCGCATTCAAATCAATTCCATAGTGTAAATTCATGATTTCCATCGCCCTATATTTACCCTTTAAGTATCCACCACAATCAATTACTAAATCTCCAAGTGAAGCCAAACGGAAAACAAAAACCAACAATTGAAGATGGGAGAGATGCGTGACTGAGCGCACAAAGCCATAGAGATAAATGATGATATTATTTCAATCTTAGTCAAGATACCGAAAAGTATCCAAAATTAAGTTCTACCAATTTTCAGATCAAATTACATCCTGTTTGCTCCATGATTTTCATACTGAATACTTTTCCTTCATTGTTCATGGACAGCTCCTTGTCGAAGTGTGAGTTTGTACGTGGGCAGCTCCTTGTCGAAGTGTGAGTTTGTGCGTGGACAGTTCCTTGTCGAAGTATGAGTTTGTGCGTGGACAACTTTTATTGTTATCTTCACTTCCAAAGAACTAGTCTAGTATGGTGACTGCGATCAGCAGTTCAAAGGTATTCACGATATAATCTTAGGAGAGGACATTCGTAGAAGGAATGTAGGAGAGTGCTCTAGCAACTTGCTGAGCATAGAGGAAGAAAGAAGGGCCAACCGAGGCAGAGGTGTTGGTAGAGGAAGAAGTGAATGAAGGAGAAGAGTAAATTTCAAAGGTAGGAAAGAAATCGCCTAATGGAATAAAGAAAGTGGTCATTTAATATTTAGTGTCTGAATCCTTCCACATGTAATGAGAGGAAGGAGGTGAACGTGACAGAATATTGTTGTGACGTATTCACGATATAATCTTAGGAGAGGACATCCGTAGAAGGAATGCAGGAGAGTGTCTACCAACTTGTCTACCAACTTGTCTGCCCATGGGTTCATGTAAGGGATCGAAACCTTACACGTGAAGCCTCAAAAACCATATGGTAACGTTTGGTACGTAGTATTGGATGGAAAAAACTCATTTTGAAGTATCGTTTGGCACGGACGGGACTAGAACAATGACCAAGTCAAATGCGACTAATTCATTAAATTTTAGTCCCACCAAATAGGATGGAACAAAGCGGAACAGGAAGCCAAATGAAAAAAAGTCATCTTACTCGTCTCTCATCTACAGTCAATCGCTACACACACCTACACCTACACCCACACCCACAACCACATCCACACCCACACCCCACCCCATCCCCTACCACCCACCCCACCCTCCCACCCACCCACCCGAATCCACTTACACCCACACCGCTACCCCAACCCTCAACCTCCCCATCCCACTTTACCCCACCTAACCCCTACACCCCCACCTTCACCTATACACACATACGAGGTTTCTTATTTATAATTATAGTATGATAAAAATATTTTAGAAACATTTTACAAATTAAGGACAACTTAATAATTTTAACGTAGTTCTATGTATTGTCCTAGCATGACTAAACACTACAGATAATAACTAATTTAGTCTCATCCACTTTAGTTCCGTACTGTCTTGTTCAATCTAGTCTTGTCCATGTACCAAACGCTACCTATATAAACAACTATTATAAAGAAGTAAAGGATAAAAATGATATTTGGTTAATTGTTAAATCCAGTATAAAAATCCAGTTACCAAATTTTGGGAAATCCAACCCGATTTACCGGATAGAAAAATCTGATTCGAAAATTAAACATTCAAATCTTAAAAAACCTAGTCCAAATCAAATCCCAATAAAAAATACGATCTGATTTCTGTACCTCTACATCCATGAGAAATTGTTTGGCATTGGCCTCTTTCCTTAAATGAGTAAATGTTTCTCATTGTTTTGATATACAAAGTAATTGCAAATCTACATGAAACAATGAAAAGATATGCATTGCAATGATTGACATAACTTTATATTGATAAAATTCTTATCGATAGTGAAAACTTATACCAACCTAAAGTGAAATGATTATTCATTGTATGGCAATGTTTATGTTTATTTATCTTCACACATGCACGGCAAGTAGTGTTGTGGAAGAGTGGACAAACTAAAGTGTATTAGTGTGTACGGCTGTGCGGTGTGGATTCTCCTTACCTCTTATTTTTTCTCAGCGATATCAGCATCTAGTTAGCACCCCTCAGTCTTCCTCTCATCCCTCGAAACGGTTACTCCTTACTTCTCCTCACTTTTGGTACAACTAATGATGCACAAGATACAACCTTAGCCTTTCCCTTTTTCGTCTCCCCGCGCATCGAAAAGCTCTTATGCGAGGCTCAAAATGCAGGGTCGCCACATGGGGGTGGGGGCTGTGTTCCTCGCAATGGAGGGCCTCCCCGCACCTCCACACCGGACAGCCTAAAAGTAGAAAACATTTTATCGGTGTTAGTTGTAAAATATATATGATTTGACGGATCATTTACAAACCGATAAGAGTTAATGTTATAATTAGATATAAACCATTAAATCGAAAAGTATTATCAAAATAACTTTGACGTTCACCTAAATCGGTTAAAAAAAACTCATGTCACGCACACATGGTTATCTCTACAACAATATAATGATGACAAAAAAATAACTTTGAATATTGAAAAACTTCATAGAACAATACAACTAATTTGCTAATTTATTCCGTTGATTTTCAACAAGGGCGACTTCTATCATCTGTCATCCATTTCAGCTTCATTTCCAGCAATCCATCCAAGGGGCCTAACATAGACCTTAATGGAACACACACGAGACTTGTAAACACTACCATGAAATTCCCCAAACGAAGACTTTGGACTGAAATTATACACAAATTTCGGAAGCGAGCCCTTAATAACGTTTACAAAGGGTCCAAACATACGTTTATTGGTCCCAAATGTAATCAAAAACAATTTTTTCGTGCCATATTGACCACTTACAGAAGTCAAATACTCGTCTGGGTCATCAATTGTCGCCTGCAATTTTCAATTCCTGAAAGTAAAAACAGATTTTAATTAGTTTAATCAAAGTTATAGAGAGATGAGTAGATGGACATGGTGAAACTTACGATGTCAAAATTCCGACCAGAAGGTTTTCATGGACTTGTGAAGGAAGCATTCTTCCATCTACAGCGGTTACAAATGTTGGTTGGTGGAGAAAGTTGGTGGAGAAAATAGGAGGAAGTAAATGGTGCTAAATGAGAACATTTGAAAGTCAACAAAAGGATGAAGATGGGCGCCTGCTTCTTTTAATGTTTCACATCAATTCTCTTCTTCTCTCAAGCCTATAAATATGAGGCGATTAAGATGCACAACTTGAATTAAAGAGAGAAAATAACTTGTACAGAGTTATAAATTGTAATCTTGTGAGTATTAATAAGATTTCTCTAGTTGCGGTCCGTGGACGTAGGATTGACACCGAATTCGAACCACGCAAAATCCTTGTGTTCTTCTTGCTTTATTTTCTCGTTTCGTTTGTGTGTGTGTGATAGTGTTTCCGCTGCGTGTACCCTGTCCGATTCCCGACAACAAATTGGATCGAATAGACTGTGTGTTTTCCATATAAATTAGAATTTGCACGATTTTAGTCTTGCCACCGTCGTCCCAAATTGATCCTTTCATTTGGTTGGGACCCAACTTCAACATGTTAATAAAAGATGTTAGTTTTCAAAACCCAACTTCAAGTTCTTGGCATTCTTGAAATATGTATAAAAGTTGGCGGGGTCTAATAGTAATCGATTTGTAGTTGGTAGCAGGAAGCTGGTAACTGATAACTGACGGCCGGAAGCTGATAGCTGTAGCTTTTATTTGTGCAGAAGTGTTCGGCAGAATCAGCTGTTAATTTCTAAAAATTTAAAATAATATGAAAATCAAAATCTAAAAAAGCTAAAAGCTCCTAAAAACTATTTGAAATAATTTTTGGATTAACAGTTTTTTGTTTAAAATAAAAGCTTGAAGCTCCTATTGTCAAATGAAACATTTTCTTTTAATTTTTAAAGTTTTTTCTTAAAAGTTAAAAGGTCTCAAAAGGTGCGTGCTGAACACGCACAATGTTTACATTAACTTTAACTAATAATTAAATATTTCTCACTTAATTTTTCGTTTTTTTAAACAAGTTATGTTTTAATACGAAATATTTTAAGGTTATCGTTAATCAAAGCTTCTGTTGTTAAGTATTATGATGACATGATTTTTGATTTTTGGGTGTGACAGATCTCAACACCAAATTTGAGTTGACTCGTTGTGAATTGTGATAACTGATAAACAAACAATTTAATACCAATAATGTGAAATTATGTTGGTGTCTTTTACTGTTATATTGTCAATGGTTTGAAATTAGTTAATAGGTTTATGTCAATGTCGTTAAGCGATTTTGTGCATTTTGTAATTTTAATTGACTTACTTGTGGATTTTGGAACATTTTGACCCGACCACGCTAATCGCTAGGTCCATTCCATGATCCGCCAATTTTCATACTCGAATTAGACATCTGTTTAGTATTGATTAACTGATTACTCATCAAATTAGTTTTGGTGATTAACTGTGGAATCAACCGTTTCCTTTTTAGCTTAGAGTTTACGAAATTACAAATGCACATATAATACATCATAATTCAGAAAGATAGAAAAAAAAAAAAAAAAAAAAACTAGGTCAAGTGATGTCGAATATAGATTCACAATTACATATAGACACTTTTAAACTTACTTGACTAAATTGTCGAATACTCACTGGATGAGGTGGCAATCAGGCTGCGATCATCGTACCCGTACCCGTCCCCGCCCCGCCAAATCCCCATCGGGTTCGGATGAAAAAAACCCCGTCTGGTTCGGGGAAACCGATGGATACCCATTCAGTAAATAAAATCCAAAACTTTATAAATCTTAAAATATAAATAATCACACATTCACAGTAATTAAAAAGTTTAAATGTTCATACATGACAAATAACAAAAAAAATTGATCACAACATGGTTTTTTAGAACTATTTGTTTTCATTTTAACTAAAAAAGTGGCAATTGTGGAATTAACTACTGTTAATTATCTTATTCTTCATCACTTTTGTCTTCATTTCTAGATTTGTTTCCACTTCATCTACTTGAACTTTTTGTTTCATCTCCATTTCAAAAATGTTTCGAATTCTTCTTGATCAACTGCATTCTATTGTAAATCTTGATGTCCTTGATCACTAACTTCAATGGAAGACATGTGTGGTTCTTTTCTTGCGGTTAAAGATTTTCAGGAATTTTCCCTCTTCATTGTTAACAGATTCTGCAAACTAACATTAAGGTTGTCAGAGCACTTCTACTACTTCATTTTCCAGATGTCTGATAATCCAATTTAGCAATTTTTCCCTTCAAGGCTACTTGTTTAGCGACTTGAACTAGCATATGAACTAATACCAAGCTGTTATTTGGCTGATAGAATGTATTGGTTGGGTCATTTATGAACTAGTTCTTATCTTTTTTATCCTTGATGATTTCTTTGAAGATTAATGATTTTGTATCTTTATTTTGGTCACTTGTAAGTGATTTGTAACCCCGGTTTGGTTGTTCATTAAGAATACAAGTCCTCTGTTTCTCATTGTGGATGTATACAATCGCCCCAATTGTGGAACCACGTTAAATGCTCGTGTATTGCAATTTATTTTCATGTTATTTCCATTTGTTTGTTATAGTATGTGTTGCTCTTACGATGGGTTCAAGAACAATCAGAACTTCATATTTTGTTGGAAAGGATCTGCCTTCAAAACAGGGCTTGCTGATTGAGGGGATGGTCGGGTGTGTTTGCGTTGGCTTCGATTAGAAGAAAAAGCAATTCAATTGAGAAACGGAAACAGAGCTTACATCTCATAAACAGTTTGATCGATCACCTTCTTGAAATCCATCTTTTGATCTGCAATAGAATAGATAGAATGAATAAATAGGATTTGTGAAAAGCAAGATCGGGGAATGAACCAAAATAAGCCGGCTTAAACTCAAGAAAGGGATACCAAAAGTAACACGATTGGAATTGATTTTATTCCCAAAAAATCAGCAATCATCATTAACTGGGATTCGGGAGTAAAGAACAATTGAGCGGGAGAATAAGGTCAGCGAGAACAAGAAGATGACACGTGGTACATGAGTTACTCTTTTATTAAGATAGGAAGAGAAGATGAGTTGCGTAATGGTTCGGCAATGCTAATAGCTTTTTCAATATTAGGGTTTCAAAATTGAAACTTGAAGCATCTTCTGGCCAAAATCAAATGGAAAATTCGGTGAAGTTGATTCCCAAAGAAATGAAAGGATCGATTTGGGATGAAAATGGAAACGCGAAAGTTGTACAAATTCTAATTTCACATGGTACTTCTGAAGTCAATTCAATTCAATTCGCACATGTTGTAGATGGGAAAGTGGTTTCTTCAGAAATGCACGGAAACCCCAATGGTTCAAAATTCGATATCGTAAGTATATTACTCATCTCTCTGGCTTTCATTTTCATCGAACAAAAATAATTGGTAATTAATTTCATAAATTGGAAAAATACAGATAACTTTTGATTACCCTGGGGAGTATCTAATTTCCATTTTTGCTGACCATGACGCTAACGGATTGGGTTCAATTACATTTAGTACCAACAAACGCAAGTACGGTCCATTTGGAGGCCCCAGTTCTAATTATTCTAGTTATCAACATGATACAGTTACGTATAATTTCAAACCACGGTCTTCCTTTGGGGGATTTCATGGAAGTATTTTGGACTCGAAAATGTATGCAATTGGGGTCTATATTAGGCCCCTTGGATCGCTTGCTGAAATTGAAACAGATGTTGGCAGTGATTCTGTGATAATTGATAAAGAGGGATGATGATCAATTAATCCCTTCTCTCATAATGAGGTAGTGAAATGACTTTTAAGGTTATTGTAGTGGTGTGTAAGATGCAATGATGCTATGCCTCCATGGATGCTCAAGGGATTTTTATTTGTTGTAAATGACTCTTTATATCTAATATTTTAATAGTGTATTTGTTTATATTATGCAATAAAATTGTTGTTAAGTGATTTGTTTGACTGAAGGCCATTATAAATTGAAGATGTTCTAAATTAACCGCTTTATAGCCAATTACAAAGGTGTCACCAAATGGGCATAGCCTCCTAATTTTATAGTCGAGGAATCCCTATCAAGCTAGTACTCATCATCAATATGAGATTCATCTATATGTTATGATTAATTACTAGATAATCATAATAGTAGTTTTCACTTCTCTAATTCAATGTTATTTGATTTGAGCCCTTCCACTTTTTTAGAATCTAGTTAACTCTTAATTTGACAAATTAACAAACTAATCCCGAATAGTTCTCTTTTTTCATTTTATGTTCAAATTATACTTTACACATAACCCAAAATGATCACACTAAACATATAAATATTGCTAACTTGTTGAGACACGAGACATTATCCTAACAACATTATCCTAACAGAAGCATCATAAGGGATGGGCGTGTGATACAAATTAGACATTGGTTAAAGTTTTGAAAATGCTAATGGAGTAAAATATGTGCACATCAATAGTCATCATCAAATGGTTTTACATATTAATAAAATAATAACTAATAAAAATATTTTTTAGACAAAATTGCAAAAATGGTCACTGTGTTTGTCATTTTTATGTGGTTTTGGTCTAAAAACGTTTGATGGTGCACCATTGGTCCATTTTTGGATTTTTTTTTTGTGTGGTTTTGGTCCCTATCAACTGAAAAGACGTTTATACCCCTCAAAAAATTTTATTCATTTTTTTATTTCTTTTGATAATTTTAAATAATTAAAAATAATAAAAGACCCACAACTCTCTCTCATGATGATAATGAGCAAACACCCACACTCAACTCAAGAACACATACATACACCACAAGCTAACTTCCACCACCGACTCCCACTACCATCCGCCACCACCGTCCGACACCGTCAATATCATATTCAAACACACATACACAAAATCCATTTTCGAAAATCAAAAACATAAATTTTTGAACCCAAAAACGAAAGCTTCGAACACACATACACAAAATCAATATCAGATTCAAAAACACACACATCCATAAAACCAAATTCAATATCATATTCAAACACACACACATACACAAAATCAATTTCCGAAAATCAATAACATAAATTTTAGAACCCATAAACGAAAGCTTCGAACACACATACACAAAATCAATATCAGATTCAAACACACACACACATACACAAAACTAAAGTTTCATCCCCGATTCTCTAAATTTCGTTCTTAATCTTCAATCTACAAAGCTTCGAACCATTTTATCCGACCAAAAAGCTAAGGACAAGGGTAATACCCGAAGTTATCTTCATCGCTTGAACTGTAAATGGAGCCATCGACCAAAATTGGGGAAAACAACATCGATTTCGGGACATAACTTTCCTCCATATACGTCATAGCAGATGTCACACTTACCTCATCAGACTTGACTTTCTGAATAAAAAAACCATGGCTAAGCACTCTTTTTATGATTTATTACTTGAATTTCTAAAAAACCCCTAAATTAGCTGAAGAATGCGAGGGGGATTTTTAGGGTTAACTGGAGGAGTGACAGGCTTCCCTCTTAGTTCTCGAATTTGTTCTTCGGTAAGATGGATGGACGGGGAGAGAGAAAGACTGCGATGAAGATATGAGAAAGAAAGGGGAGGGCTTCATGTTCAAAACATGAGAGAGAGGGGGAGAATAG